>QGOH01008647.1:16246-31919 GCA_003313155.1 Boletus sp. MG95
GATGATGACTCTGCGATGCACTAACATGCGGAGTGACAGAACGGTGGCATGAGTTATTTCCCGTTCTTTGGCGGATTTACGCTGGGAGACTTTTGGACGAGGCTGTTCAAATCGCGAGGGCTGATGGTTGGCATGTTTCGGTCGAGTTTGGGCTATTAGCGGGCGGTGTAATGGTTTCATGGTAGCAATCAATAATAATATCTTGTTCGCGACCAGGAACGGGATCGCCGCATCCATCACTGAGCAGGTTGTCTTTCCACGCCCCGTCGCTTCGACAGCACGTCCCACGCCCCCTTGAACATTTCTTTGGCATCTGAAACTTATAATAATATGAGTCTGGGATTTCTTCCCTTCTACCCACTCCCCCTCATGCCCGTCGCAGCACTTCCACGCCCACTCGATTCCACTCTGAGCGCTCGGCGTGTGCTCCCCAGGAACAAGGATTTCTTGAACAAGCATGGTCATAGGCACCATTCATTTGACCCAGACAAGGCCCCATATCCACTGAGCTACGACAGGCAGGTTCTGGAGCTGTGAGTGAACCTCCTACCATCGTTGCAAAGCAACTTGCTCACCATATGCCTCTCCATCCGTGACACTGCAGCGAGAGCATGGACCTCAGCTTCCTCTTGCGCCTGACAAGCTCAGTGTCGTTTGTCTCCTTCACGGACGGCCCACCACGACGCTCACTTGATCTGGGATGCGGTGTATGTCTTTGCTTTCATTCCAGATATCTCCTTCCTGTCTTCACCTCACACTTGACCAGTATGTCACCGAACGCTCACATCCTGTTCTTTCCTTCTAGGGTGGCACGTGGGTACTCGAGGCTGCCAAAGAATGGCCAGATTGCCATTTCGTACGTACGATGATCCGAAGAATTGCGTCCGTGCCTTTTCATGTGCTACCTTTAGGTTGGATTCGACCTCGTCGATGTGCAAGTACCCCTATCCTTATTAGAACCAGAGGTCGCCAACCGCATAACTTGGGTGCACGGTAACTTGTGAGCATCATTTCGGGGCAGGCATCGAACTAGTCAGAGGTTGCTTGACATGCCACAATATCTCAGCTTAACGACAAAATTGCCCTTTGACGACGACGAGTTCGACCATGTTCGTATGCAAGATCTAGGCAGGGGCATCCCTGAGAACAAGGTGAGTGTCCCCCACCGTCGGGTCGTGCTCCCTCCTTTGCTTGCGTCATGGAGCACCTTCTGATATGGCATTTTTTCTGTGCGCGCTTGCCACCTGTAGTGGGGGGTATTACTCGAAGTAAGCTGTGCTGTACTATTCCACAGATCACGGATGTTCATCGCTTCGCCGAACGATAGGAGGTCAGCCGCGTTTTGAGTCCAGGTGGTGTCGTGGAGGTGATGGAGCATGGTATGTCTGCTCCATGTCCCCAATGACGTCCAACAATTGTCCCCCGTCAGATATCATATTTCCTACCCTTCCAAGGTGGTTCACAGCGCCTCTCCGCACACGCAATAAACGGTCTCACTCAATCCACCATCCTAACGGCCACCGAGAAGCAACGCCGCCGCCGTCACCGGTCGACTCGAGACCGTTACCGCACGACCATGTGCTGCTTGAAAGCTTGTATTATGGTGTATTTGAAAATCGGTTTATCAACTTGCGACCTACTGGTGGGTATCTGCTTCCCTCTGCTGTGACTAGTATACTAATCAGACATAAGCTATCCTTCCCATCCACTTTACCTCCAATTTTCGACATGTGTTCTCTGCACCCATCCTGCATTTCCGTATGCCTGCGATCCCACCCCTACCTCCACTCCCACAACCCTTACCAGCCAACGCATTGCTATTGAGCGGAGAAGTAGATAAACCTGAGGCAGGTTCGCAGCCGACAGGTTCATCTGACATGCCTACCCTCGGACCTAGCTCTGTTTCCTTCTGCTCAACAGATTCAAGACGAACCAGCCACTCCGAATCAACAGAAAAGTCCTCTCTGTTCGACCGGAGCTATTCCATCTCGGAGGCAAACACACAGCTAACAAGTAATTCTGGCGAACCTCCCTCCCCTGTTTCCCCCAAATTGGCACAGACCACAAAGTTACCACTCTGCGTTATTGACTGGTCGTCTGCTGAAAGCACCATGGGCAGTGGCTCTAACTCCCGTTTCCTCATGTCATTGCAGGAGGTTGACAAGCTGAATGAGCGCTCACTTGCAATGCAACTCTACTGGAGCTATCAGAGTGTGCTCGCTTGTCAAGAATCGATGTGGGAAGAACTTGTGGACAGGATGAGAAATCGGCCCAACGAACTGAGGGAGTTGGGATGGGAAAGTGATATTGAATTGAATGAGTTGGAGAGTAGAGCCAAGTTTGAGGTGCTATTTGAATGGTATAAGCAGTGAGTTTGGGATTCCCTGTGTCGATCCTTTGGATGCTGAGAGAGGGATGCAGAGATATGCAAGCGCGGGTATCGCTCTGGTCTTCGTTGGCTGAGTTGGGATGGCCTGTACCTCCACGTGAACCGCTGTCGAAGGCCGAGCTCGCGAAGGAGGAGCGGTTACATCATGCCATGCTCGAGGCGAGACGAGATGCAAGCGAAGATGACCTACAGACATACTGTCGCTCTGTTCGCTATTTCGTGGGTTCCAAAAGCTGTTGACATGACCCCATCGCATTTATTCTTTCTGCTCCCCGCCGGACACCACCCCTCTGTACTACACACTGCGAGACCTCTTGCAAGACAATATACCTTGATGACATGATACCTCTCAAGCGAAACAGTTGACGGACGTTTTTGGACTGTAGCAATGGATTTTATCCTCTGTATCTCCACGTGTTCTCCTTGCTTGTGCTGTTGTCATATAGATACGATTCTATGAGACGATTAGAACGACCTTCTCTGTAGGCAAGCACCGAGTGTCTTCGGTCCTTGCATATGGAGAAGGTAGCCCCGTGTATCGATATGTTTTTGAACCAAGACAAAAAAAGGAGGAAAAAAAAAACATTTCCTGATTTGGACCGGTGAATGCCGAATGAGTGGCTGATGCATTTTTTGCTGGTGAAGGAGCGTTTGGCCATATGCCAGCACGCAAGCCAAAGGCGAGCGCGTCCAGCGCGGTCGCTGCAGAGACATCGCAGCATGCAGCGGGAAACACCGCGCACGGACCAGTGATGTCGACCAACGAGTCCGAGCACCCACCGCCTCGGCGATGGCGCTGGTCCGCACTCACTGATTCCAGCACCAGCTCACATCCACCCATATTCACCAGAGACGGCAGGTGTGTCTCCTTTCCGTGCGATATCGACCCGTACTCGACCCTCTCTCCAGCTATTTCTTCTCCATTGTCGGCTCCGCTATCAAAATCCATTCAACGACTTCCGGAAAGATCATATCCACGCTACCCGGATCCCCGGATGATGGCCACACGGACATTATCACTTCCGCAGTTCTAAGCCCTCAGAACGCGTTCCAACTGATCACTGCATCGTTGGATGGAACTATAAAGATTTGGGACTTCCTTGACGGCGTGGTTTTGCGCACTATTGGCCTTGACCAGCCTATACATCACGTGTGCACCCACGAGAAAATCAAGGACCATCTTTTCGTGGCCGCAATTAAAAACAGGAAGAGCAGTAAAAGTTCATGTGAGTCTTGTCAAGGGTCTTTCAAACAACAGTTATTCATCTTTCGTAGCGCAGGACCCCCCACGGGTGGGCCATACCGACATTGCTCAGGATGAGAGCTACATAGTGCTCCGGGTGTCTCTCAAGACGCAAGGTACGAGTAGTCCCGAGAAAGCTCAGAAGCCCTTTCAAGTAGTACCGATCGGGAAAACGAAAGCGACGGCTGGCCTCGCAATCTCTGCCAGCGGTGAACGATTGATCACCATCGCTGGCCACAAAGCATATGTTGCGCAAATCTCAAATCTCAAATCAGGGTTCACTAAATTTGTATCTCCGGAGCTCCTCACATGCCTTGCTGTGCACCCGTTCGAAGACTACTTTGCAACCGGTGATGCCAAAGGTGTCGTACGGCTATGGTATTGTCTAGATCCCAAGCTTGTCAAGGTGGTGGGTGTAGAAAAGAAATCTCAGACGTCGACGCTTCATTGGCACGCTCACGCGGTCTCTTCTCTCGCTTTTACCACCAATGGCGCATATCTCCTGAGCGGTGGCGAAGAGTCCGTATTGGTCATATGGCAGCTACATTCCGGTAAACGAGAATTCGTCCCTCGAGTAGGTTCTCCGATAAAAAACATCGTTGTTTCCCCACCGAGAGTGGCGGAGGAAGAATATCTTTTGGGACTCGCGGATGCTAGCTATGCATTTGTAAGCTCGTCCACGCTCAGGCTTTCGCGCGTTTTCGCCCGAATAAGATTAGGTATACATACACATTATCCGTCCAAGGATACAACGTCTCACAATACTACAGATCCCTTTATGTCGAATTCCTGGCCATCCTCATCTTCCACACCCCTCGCCTTCCATCAGCCATCGGAAACTCTTATCCTTCCCTCCCCTCACCCTTCCTCTCTTCAAACTTATTCTCCCTCCACATTTACTCTCGTAGCCGAACTCGAAGTCTCGCCTTCAAATCGTGTTTCCAGACGCGAGGAGAAAGTCCCCGAACCAGCCCGTGTTGAGCGTGCCGTCATTTCTTCCAGCGGTGAATGGATGGCCACGATCGACAGGCGCGAAGGTGACGAATCTTTCCGTGGCGAAATATACCTCAAACTCTGGTGCTGGGATAAAAAGACGACATTTTGGATATTGAACACGAGAATTGATCGACCGCATGGATTGGCAAAGGTTACTTCTTTGTCGTTTCGTCCAGGTGTAGAAGACGTACAGGTTGTGACCACTGGGGAAGATGGGAATGTGAAGGCTTGGCGAATACGAAGGACCAGGAACAAGAAGGGGAATGAAGAAGGTGAGCTCTTTTGTTGGGCCGCTCAGATTACAAATCGACTGTGGTACACAATCCGCAGTTTCGTGGACATCAAGATCAAGTTTTAGTTTCAGGTCAGATATCCCTAGACACACGTCGTGGTCGCGCGATGGATCTCTCTTGGCCGTTCCCATTGGCAGCTCCGTCGTGCTCTACGATCCCAATACCAATGCTGTCCAGCAATCTTTCGTTCTCCAAGAGTGTCGTCAACCTTCTGAAACCCATTTCATCGGCAGGAGTGGACGGTACTTGGCTGTCATAGGAGGGGTAGACTTGGTTGTTTGGGACGTTCTTTCTCAGTCAGGTGCTCTCCCTTCCGAAATCATGGCGACACGATGCTGACCTGTCCTAGTAACCTGGCACGTAAAAAATCGACATCGTTACAGCATGTTTATGTCGCATCCCCATCATGATACCTTCATCACGATTCATTCCACCGTCCTAGACTTAACATCGTCTTCAGTCACACTGTTTCGTGCCACCTCTCCCACTCCGCTAATGGAATACGCCCTTCCATTCGGTATTCTCAATACCACCTTCTTTTACCAACCATCACCCCCACTTTCCAGCGATTTCTCGCTGGTAGCTCTGACGCACAAATATGGCGTCGTAGTCATGGGTGACAACTTCATTCTCCCGGAAGACCCTGGAGCGTCTCCCAAAGCGCTTCAGAAACGCCCTGCCGCGCCACGGAGATCGTTGTTCGAAGAAATGTTCGGTGTTCCTGCAATTATGGATCTGTCGAATTCAAACGAACAGACCCGAGAAGCAGCGACGGATCTGGGATCAGATGGTGGTGTTGTGGTACCTTGGAGAAGTAGTGACACCACGAGCTTCTTCGATGCGCCTTCGCATCTTATGCCGCCTATAGAAACGTTCTTCGAGCCTCTGATTGATTCCTTTTTGAGACTACGGACCACGGATGATGAGACTCCTGCGGCACAAACGGAGGATGGGATTGCCGAAGCAGAGGACGACATGCCAGTTGATATTATTCAAGAGATCGACCCAGTCAACGCGTCAGTGGCGTCTAATGAAGCAGTTCTCGGGGTGTTCGTCCCACTGTTCAAAAAGATGGCAGGTACGCCTAGCTGATGCTGTTAGACGCTGTACTTCTCATTCTTGTCACAGATGCCCCAGACTATGCCTATCGATCTGCCAAAACTGTTGCCCCGCCAAAGGCAATCAATGGGTCATCCGAAAAGCACACGAGGCCCATCTCGCGTGCCACTAAAAATTCCATCCGCTCGGATATCCAACCCCTCACAGATCAATCTACACCTTTGATAACCACCAAAACTGGCAGAAAACGCAGTAGACCGTCCCTTGATTGATAATGCTTTTAATCACAGGCACGTAAAAGGGGGGTTGCGATGATAATATTGTCGAGCATTTCATATATTTACACCACTGCATCTCCACTAGCACCTTGACACTCCGGAGCCATGTGTTGCTGCAAATGTAGCCTAGTCCTTTCCACTTGAGCTTGAATGAAGATGGTATGTAGAAAATGATTCGTCATCTAGATGTAGCCTCAAATCGAACCTGCTACTTCCTGCGCCAGGAATGCTTGAAGCTGAGGAGCAGTGATGCGCCCCTCATCACGTCTTTCGAGGGTCCCACCTGCGTCGAAGATGCGAGGGAGAGTAATGATAATGCCGAATCCATGCGTGTATTGTTGGGAACACCATCTTGAACCTCTTCAGATCTGAGTCTAACGTACCCTTCTCTTGACAACTTCCGGCGCTTGGCTTGGCGTTCGCAGGCCCATTCAAGCGTTCGTATTCTCTTCCACTTGACGGGTTTTCCCTTGGTCTGTTCCTGCTCGGCGATCTGATCGTGTTTGTTTAACTCGGCCGAAGCGATCGAGTTTTCCGACAAGGCCCGGGGCTGGTGTAGGTCGACATTCGGCGCCTCGTCCTTTACTTCCGCGAACTCGGGTTGTTCTCTTGGCCTCGACGTCAACGCGTTCAGGGAATCGAGCAGAGGCTTGATCTTGACGATCGCCTTGGATGTCATCGCGTTCAGTCCATCCCCCGGACGCTTGCTCCTCGAGGAATTCGCCGTTGGATCGAGCCCCGACTCCGCGTCCAGTGTGGCATTGTGCGACGGAGAGGACACGCTGCGTAGACAAGAGTCCGCTCTCGTTTGTCCTAGGCTGTTATCCGGACCTTCGATAGGCGGCTGACTCCGTTTCGACGTCTGTCGTTTATTCTGGAACCAGATCGTGACGGTCTTGTAATCCCTGTACATATAAGCCATCGGGGTCCGGGGTTCGTATAGGCGCGTGTGTTTCAAGATAGATGAGCATGTGCGCTACCTCGGAAAAAAAAAAAAGAGTATTGCTGGGGTGACTTACATTCCCAGCTCGGTCGCGAGATCTTTCTTTTGCTGGCGAGATGGATGTGTCTCTTGTTTGAACACATCCTCGAGTCGGGCGAGCTCTGCGGTTGACAAGCGGTGTCGGGCTTTTTTGCTTGGCATCTCTCGCTGGGACGGGCCGTGGTTTGTCCGGTTCTCCTTGTCGACCAAAGGTTGGGCAGCGGTGGTGCGACGGGTGCTTCTGGGGGCGGTGCGCATTTGATGTGTGTAAAGGAGGGTGGATAGGCTGTAGGATCTCTCTCTCTATCATATAGGACAAGTACACTCAGGGGTTCAGAACGCGGCTAACAGTGTCTTCACGTGACCAAAAGTCACCGAATGGCAAATAAAACACGAACAGTCCACATGCAACTGAAAAATCGTACGAGTGGTACAAGGTGGGGACAAACAACAGATGGGTATTGAAACTTGCGACCGAATAAAGACGATATAATTAGGACGAATACAACAACAGTGACCGAATCGTGATCCTTGAACGATAAACCTGAAGATGGTTACGAGTGCGTTTTGAAGTCCAGAAGCGTGATGGCTGCCTCTACGTCTTCGAACTGCGGCGTCCCATTCGGGCGAGAGAATAGGGCATGCTTCCCGTTCAGGTTCGAGGCATTGCTATACGGAGGAACGGAGGCTGCGGACTCGAGATTCATTACGTCTGGCTCCGCTCCGTCTTCATCAACCTCTCGGCAGCGTGTCACCACAACACGCGTAGACAACCCGTCCGTATCTTCATCAACCCACTTTTTATGCCTCGCTGTGAGGCAGGCCCACTCCAAGGGGTAGAGTGTCTTTGTTCGTGACGATAGAACCGCCAAGCGGGCCTCTTCGGGGTCAGGGGAAGACCGAGGAACGGCTGGGGATGATAGCATGTGCGTCCAGAGTTCCGAGGGGCTGGCTGGATGTTTCTGTTGAACGTTACTCTTGCGTGGGGTGAGTGGCAAGCGCGGCGAGTTTAATTGCAAAGTCAAGCTTGGGAGTTCGGAGAGGGCAGCGATACGATCGAGCGAGATTTGAGAACGATCGAGCGGTGTCTTTGAACGCCGATGTGGATGACGCGCAGGACTGTGGTGCACGCGTGTCTCTGTGGGATTGTTTTCGTTGAAAGAGAGTGATTTTTTCCTAGAGGTTTGACGTCTGTTCTGAAACCAGTTGGTGACAGACTTGAGCTCCCTAGGGTGTTGGGGTGGGTCGGGTAAGCGCGCAGGAGGGGGTGAAGGGACGTACATGCCGATTTCGTTGGCGAGCGCTTGGCGTTGGGCGCGGGTAGGGTGTGGATTCGCGTCGAACAACTGGTGGAGGGCATGTAGCTGGGCAGGGGTGTTGCGCCGCCTGAGATATGGGACGTATGAGGGTGACTGATCAAGGGAGGGAGGGGCAGCCATTATTATGTACAGCGAGTATGTCTGTTCAAAAAAACATACGGACCGATCACTAGCGTCGCGGTCATGTGACCCTCGGACTTGATCACGTGGGCTTTTATAAGTGGCTAGAGTAGATACTGCACCCCAGTGGGCCAAGATTATGCCGTCTCCGAACTAGATGTACCCCCACACATCATTCCCGTCATGCGTCCCATCCTTCCGATAATAACTTGTTCTCTTCCTCCGTGTTCGTCCCCACAGGGGCAATATAGAGCGTCGCTTCCTGCTGCAACAGCTTGAGATGTTCGTGTGTTAGACTCTCCGCCCAGGGAGTGTTCAAGTACATCTTCTTCATTGGTACCCCTACGCCCTTCCTCAAGCGGCAGAACTCTGCAATCGTCGGTGCTTGCAAGGCTTGGACCTCCATACATTGAAATTTCGGACAAAGCACGCGGCGAGCAGGGGTGACCCCTTCTGACGTAGTCGACCCGCCTTCCGAGGATACGAGATAGTCCATGGGATTCTCCGCAAACATATTGAGGACCTCTGGTTTTATCCGGGCCAGTCGCGCATACCCGATCTCGGGCATCGTGTCTAGCCATCGGACAAATGTCCACTTTCCCACCCGATTCATCTCCAATTCGATGTTGTACAGCGTCAAGATCCGCACTTGCTTGAATTTTCGCGTCAACATTGCGATCAAAGGTATATAGTCACTGCCAGTCATGGACATTAAGGTCAAGTCACGAACGCGAGGGGCATGGACCTGTGCAACAATGAAGCACGCGAACGAGAGGTTGAAAGACCCGAGGGTAAAGATCTTTAGATTTGGGAGCTCGACGGGGGCGTGGTCAAACCACTTCTTTTCTGGCTGAGGACCACACCCATCCAGCGTGAGCTTGTCCAACTTGGGACAATTTTGAAGAATTTCCCTGAAGCGTTTGAGTGTAGGAGACGAATCCATTGCAATATGACGAAGGTCGAGCGTCGTCAGATTGGACAACGGCGTGTCGTTAAAGTCGATATGAATACCCGATAAGCAGAGGTACTGTAGGTGGCGGGTCTGGCCACCAAACAAAACGGCAGGGTCGCGATGGCCTTGGGTATCAAACCCAGGCCCGATCCAGACATAAGGCACGCCAGAACGGTGAATCTCGAGGCGCTCGATGTTGATGGGTATCCCTGCATCTCCGGCGGTTTGCAGTTTCTGAAGCACGGTGAGCGCGGGAGGCCAGTTCTGGACGATGATAACGAGCATACGGATCTGAGAGAGTTTAGTGAAGAGTTGGTCGAGCATGTCTGACATTTGTTCAGCGGTGAACTTTGGAGGGTCTCGCACGCCGGTCCATTTAGAATCAATTTCGTTGATTCGAATATCCAGGCGAGCAGACCCCGCTCGTTTGAACCACTCCCATGACCTGTCATAAGGGGGAGCGTCATGAAACCAGATGGCATTCCAGATCATTGGGTCCTCGATCATTAAGCGACGCCAAGCTTTGCAAACCCACGTGAGTTGTAAGCGCTGCTTTACGCCTTCTGAGGGATGGTTTGCGGACCACACGACGAGGTGAAAGATATTGGCGATAATTTCTGGTGGTAGATCCATGAAACGGAACGTGCGCCAGTACACGAGCGATCGGAAGAACGTGTATTGGAGGGTTGTCCGGAGAAGCTTGATGTCGACTCGAGGACCTAATCTTGCAATTTCAGCCTCACCGTACGCTATGTTTTGCGACCATATTTCGACGGCCTCTTTCATCTTTGCGACTATCTCCTTCCTCCCGGAAGTAGGCGCGGGCAAGGCTGCGAGAGTCTCTTTCATGATTTGATGCTGAAGATTCGCATAACCCTTGGATCCGGGAGTTGGGGAAAGTGATACATGGGGTCGATGAGGAACGGGGGCAGGGGGTTGTGGAGGTGTTGGGTTGGTGGACATGACGTGCTAGCGCTGCGCCGGTGATCAGGAATGGGTGCAGAGGGACGGTACGGGGACAGACCTCTGAGAAGGTGGGTGGACGGAGATGGGTTGAGAGACGGGGTGGGTTGGGGAGCTTTATAGAGAGAGACCACAAAGGCAGCTTGTACTCTTGTGATCATTTGTGATCGATATGTGGCACACGAACACCGCCAAAGCGTGCTTGTTTGTCCTTGTGGGCGCTATAATTCTATTTGTTGGCTGGGAAACTTGGCTCTTTCAGCTATCAAAGCAAGCAATGCATCACTTGCCCCACCGTATGCCCCACCAGCAAGTGCACAGCGCTTGAGAGTGCGCGCGGGCTTTGCCACCGAGGTCCAGAGTCACCGGCTTCCATCCATATGTGCTCCGACAACCAGTTGGTCCGGCCCAGTAATTCCCTCAAAACCGTTTGTGCCACACGGACCACCGCCGAGCGCGACCTCGTGACCATACCAAGGCAGGTAGGTCGACTCTGAAACCCCCATGCGACAGCTACAGCCCGGGAAATCGCGCCCAGTCGAGCGGATACAAGCAAGCACAGCGACAAGGTATAGAGGCGGGGAAAGCCGTTGCTTGCTGAATCGACGACAGTCGGCATGGAAAACGCAGTGAGCAGATCCCGAAAACGCAAATGGCTTGGAAGATGACAATGCATAAAAGCCGGAGTAGATCTAAAACGGACCAAATGGTGAGGGTAGTGTCCGGAAAGAAAGCACGGGACCGTGAAAGTGAAGTCCGGAAGGCCGCGAAAATAATCGGAAAAGTGCGTTTGTCGACTCCAGTAAAGCGTGCGTATTGCGGGCTGGCTTCGTCCAGATACTGACCAAGCAGGCTCACGTACCACGGAGCGTTTACGACGCGGAGTGGAAGTGTCTTGACCCAATGTGTACCAAATCCTGAATCGTGAGTCTCCCCGCCACCGAGTCATTTGGCATGGAGACTAAATCGTAAGTGTGATCCTAGGATGCAGGGCAGAAATGAAGTAAGTAAAAATTGTGCCACCCGGACACTGGTAGGATGCAGGTAAAAAATCCGACAGTGTTTGACAAAGGTACGGTTATGTCGAATATGATAAACAGATGGAAGTCTCACGACCTCTTTCACATTTCAGTTTGACACCGCGCCAGAATGTCAGCTTTAGCCATCTCCAAGGTGGTATTTTAGGTCGTTTCTAAAGAGCTTGTCTTTGGAAGCGTGGTCGCGGGTGTCTTGAATAATTTGGTATGGTCGTTCAGCGGAGAGGGGATTGACACGCATTTCGTCCAGGTTGATGCATCTGGCTTGCAGTTACCATGGCAGATATGTCACTGATGTTCGCAAACGGAGCTGTAGATCTGGTATTCCTTGCGTGGTCGGAATCCGGTGGAGGCGGCGGTTGCTTTTGCTTTGTTGAGGTCCGATGTCAAGGATAAAAATCACCGTTGCTTTGTGCGGGCGGGCTTATGAGCACAGCGCGACTTGCTTTGTCTCCGTCATGGCAAACAAAACAAACCACGGCGATGTGGACGTGGACAGCGTATGGGATTTCACTGCCCATTTCTCCACACGCGATGGACATGATTTTGTTCTTGTTTCAACCACCGCTGCGTGCTTGTTACGGTGCTTGGCCCAGCCTGGTGCATGATATACAGGGGTTTGCATCTTCGGGCACGTACTTGACACGCTCAAATCCTGATTATAACAAAATACACGATTTCGGTTTACAAACACAGCCAACGTAGCACATCCCATCGGATCGTACAGATATCAGTAACATTCACAACAATACAGATAGTGCATCTCAATGCCAAGCCCCTGGGATACCAGCAGTTCCACCTGCCTGCGCACCACCACCACTCGGGATGAGCTCCTCGATCAAATTAGTCACAATATCTTCCTCGGCGTCTTTGGTGACAGGTGGATGCGCGAGCAGTTGGTCCATCACCTTGCCAGGCAAGTTGGGGTAAGTACCTTCTGTAAAGCCCATCTGCAACATGAAATTTCAATCACGGCGTAGTCACGGCCAGACAACACGTACGTCTGACAATTTCCTCATGATTCGGTGGTAAGGACGGTTCTCCTTGTTCTCATGAACTTGTCCACGATGCATGTGACCCGTGGTGTGACTGCGCCTAGGGACGCTAAACATCTCGAGCTGTGGGTAGGGACCACGCGCGTTGCTAACAATGTGAACCTCCGAGGCAGCCGCAGTAGACTCAGGAGCCTGGTGCTCTACAGTCAAAGTGGGGATAACGGTAGCCGAATTACTATTCAATGTAACTTGTGTCGGATTATCAGAGGTCTGTCTGGAAATACTGTGACTAAATAAGGGTTAGTGAATTGAAAAGGAGGTGCCAGCTGAGCGAACCTCTCAGTTGTAGACGCCTGGTCATGGCGCCTCTGCTCTGCCATCTTCCTGATGGCCTTCGCTTGACGGTACCTCTCTTTGCGCACCTTGTAATCTGCTTTCGCTCTCTCAACTTCAGCACGAAGCTCTTCAGGTGTAAGCTTTGGAGTCGATGGCTGAACAACAGTGGTTTGTGCACGCTCTGCGGCCGCGCGCACTCGAGCCTCAGCAGCCTCGGCAAGAACTTCTGCCGCGGCGGTCCTTGTATCATGGCTATTGACGACAGATTCTGGGCGTTCAGAATCACGACCCCAGAAGCGAGGAGGAGGGCGGGGCCAGCCTCGAGGGATAATAGGTGGCGGTGGCGGGGGAGGTGGTGGTGGGTATGGATGTGCTGATCCACCCCAAAACGGACCTCCTGGATGGGTGAAAGGAGTGTGACCGAACCACGAGTGGTGGTTACGGCGTGAATGAGGGAGCAAGTGAGGAAATCTAGGGGGAGGCGGCACCACACTAGGGGGTGGTCTGGGTATGTCAGATGCTGTTTCGTCGGGAGAAACACGAGCAGCATTTCTGGATGCCTGCGAATCGGCGTTGTGGCCATCTTGAACAAATTCGCCGACTGAGCGGAAAATCGTGCCAAACGCTTCCGTAACTCGCGCACCAGCCTCTTGTTCAGTGACACGGCGAAGCTCCTCGAGACTCCTACCCGTCTCCTGTAGGGCAGTTCTTTGAATATTCTCCGCAGCGCGCGAAATTGCGTCGCGATGAGCGGCCCAGTAAGTGCCGTTTGTGGAGTTGGTGACAATGTTACGGAGGCACTCAGACAACTCCGGATGAGTCCCGACGACAGTAGAAATAGTAGTCAAGAGTGTGGCAATATCATGTGCAAGAGAAGGGGGAGCACGACCGGGACCAGATGAATCCAGGGATGGAAGGGGAGGATCGTCGTCAAAAACTTCCGTCTTGTGCTCCCCAGTGGAGATGGATACATCAGCTATAAGAGGCTGTTCGGGGATCACGGGAGTGCTCTGCGCCTGGGCTGGAGTAGCAGCACCACTCCGGGGAAGATGGACAATGGATTTAGGAGAGAAGACGGATACATCCTCGGAGTTCGCGTCGAAAACATGAACGGGAGGCTTGGCTGGTGTCTCGTTGCCGATGACAGAGCCGGCGGACGAGACATCATCTTCCATGATGACCGCACGTCCTTTGCCTTTGTCCTTGATCTGCAAAGCTGTTGGGGTAAAGGTGAAGTCGGAGCGGGAAGCGTCTCCACCTCCCGACTCGACTGCGGACTTGGAAAGGCTGACGTCACTCTCCAGGACCTCAACAAAGGCATGGGGGCTTTCAGGGGCGTCTCTGGAGAGGAAAAGACTCCCTAAGGGGCCAGGCAGACGTTGCCACTCATCTTCTGCATCAAAAACTAGGGGTAACACTTCGTGACCGCCAAACGTGTTCCGGAAGTTGGACTGTTGTGGCGTAGCGCTAGGGAGCGGGTGAGACACTGTGTTAGCGGCCCGAAGGCTACTGAGATCGTGGACGGCGAGCTTGATGGTGCCATCGCCAGTAACATGGACCGACGTGTAGAAGTCGTGGAGCTCGTCATCGGAACTAAGGGTCACCTCATCGCCGTCAGAGTCGACGTAGGATACTCCAACGTTCTCGATCGCAATATTGTAGAGAGAGGCAATTCTGGCGGCGAGAAGGGACCACGGTGGCCGCGTCACGAAAGTGATGCGGCGAGTTAAACCGTTTGCCTTGGTTAACTTGAACTGGATGGCCATACTGGTTGAGATAATGGGTCGGGAAGAAGAACGGGCGGTCTTAGGTCGCTCCAATCTAAATGCTCATTGTTTCAAACTCCGACGTGCTGCGGCTCAACTGCGGCTGCGACTCGTGATCTGCATCACTTTGCTACCTCCATATCATACATGCATACATGCATACATGCTACACTTGTCTCCTCAAGCGAAAATAGCCATACGAGGGTCGATTTCCGCGGGATTGTTGAGCTGTGCAGGGATATCTGAGCGCGATACAAGACCGAGAATGTCGTACCCACCCTGTAGTGGATGTTCAAAGCGCTGATACTAGCCATCTCAGCGTCCGAAAGGTCGAAGTTGTCGCACTGCAAGTTAGCAACCAGTCTCTCGTGGTTGTTACTCTTCGGAATGACAGCGATACCGCGCTGGGTCGCCCATCGCAGCAAGACCTGGGCAGATGCTACGTGATGTGAAAATCGTCACTAGTACAATATGTCAACAAATGAGAGGTACAAAACAACATACTCCTCTTGTGAGCCATAGCGATGTTTGCGACAAGGTTGTGCTCAAGCAGAGAAGCCGAGTCCTTGCCCATTCCAAGCTCGAGATAGCTCTGAGGGCCAAAGGAGGAGTACGCTGTTACAGCGATTCCAAGAGTCTTGCAGAGGTCAACAAGACCTTGCTGGGTCAAGTAGGGGTGTAATTCGACCTGGAGCACCTGCGGCTCATACTTGGCATATCGAAGCACATCAAGGATGAGAGACCCCTGGCAGTTACTGCATCACGGTGAGACATGTAGCAACCTCTGGTGAGCCAATTATATACCTCAAACCAATGTTCTTCGCTAACTTTTCGTCGACGAGTCCCTCCATAGCTCCCCATGTCTCCGACAAGGGGGTATTTTCTGTTTTATTACATAGACTCGAATGCAAGGAGAAGAAAGAGACAATACCCACGAAGGTGTAC
>QGOH01008650.1:298-13489 GCA_003313155.1 Boletus sp. MG95
CCACCCGTGTATTGTTGATCCCGCCGAGGTCACCCGCAACGTGACAAGGGACATAGGAGTTACGCCCGCATAACATGCACAGTATTCCCATGGAGATCACTTGCAACGTGACAGGGAACATAGGAGTTACGCCCGCGTAACAGTAGTGTCATAACAACTACCACACTGCGGATCTTGAAATGCTTGTCATCATCTTCACCTTACAAGAATGGCACCATTACCTCCTCGAGGCAGCACACCCAGCAGAGGTTCTTACAGATCACAAGAACTTGGAGTTCTTCCAGAGACCCCAGGACCTCTCTCATCACCAGGCATGTTGGCAACAATTTGTCCAGGACTATCACCTGGTCTTCAAGCACCATCCCAGAAAAATGAACCCAGCCGATCCTCTGTCCAGGAGGCCAGACTATGAGAAGGGGGTGGAACATGATAATTCCCAACAGGTGCTCCTCCCTGACTCATTCTTTGTGCTTCAAGCTCAAAAAGCCATGACCCTGCCAGACATTTTAGGCAGGATTACAAAACTGCAGTCGAGGCTGAATGGTTCACCATGGAAGGACTACACAAGAAAGGCTCTCCCTGGTCCACCAAGGAGGGATTGATCCACTGGAAGGACAAGCTCTACGTCCCCTGGAATGCAAAGCTTCGGAAAGACCTCATCCACTTTAACCACGATCACCCAATCGCTGGTCACCCTGGAGTTAGGCGGACCAAAGACTTGCTTCTTAGCGAGTATTATTGGCCTCGCCTCCAGAAGGACATAGAAGCATATGTATTAGGTTGCAACCCATGCCAGAAAGTCAAGGCCAAAACTGTGGCCCTGGACACACCACTACACCTGAATGAAGTCCTACAATCCCCCTGGCAAGTTATCTCCATGGATCTAATTGGCTCCCTCCCCCAATCTGAAGGAAAGAATGCCATTCTGGTCGTCATAGATCAGTTCTCAAAAATGATTTGACTTACTCTCTTCATGGATACTATCATGTCAATGGGTATCACTACCATTTTCAGGGATCAGATCTTCAAGATCCATGGATGCCCTCATAAGGTGATCTCCGATCATGGCCCACAGTTCATCTTGTCATTCATGAAGGACCTTTACGCCCTCCTCCAAATTGAAGCTAATTCCTCCATGGTGTATCATCCCCAGACTGATGGTCAAACTGAGTGAGTTAATCACGAAGTCAAGAAGTACCTTCGGATCTACATAGACCACAGACAGACAGACAGACTGGGCTGCATGGTTGGCATTGGCAGAATTCACTCATAACTCATGAACCTCTAGCGCTACCGAAGTATTCCCTTTCATACTCAACTTCAGTCAACAACCACTTATTCCCAGTCAGAAAGTTGAAGTGTGCACAGAGTCTGCTGCGGAGTTCACCACCAGGATGGACACACATCACTGGACTGCCAGGAAAGCACTGGAGAAAGCTGCCGAAGCCATGAAGCGGTCCCATAACGCTCACGCCTGCCCAGCTGTTGAATACAAGGTAGGACAGAAGGTCCTGATAGATGCCAAGCACATATGGACTGATCGCCCAACTAAGAAATTCGACAATAAGTGCCACAGTCTGTTCCTGGTCAAACGGAAGGTCAGAGCAGCTTTCTATGAGATCAATCTCCCTGTTACGAATGCCACTCTCATAAGCCCCTATCATAGATTTATTCGTTTTGCTTTACTTCATTTTTCTTTATCTTATCTTATCTTCCACAGCACATGACCCTGGGAATCTTTCTCCCTTTCTCACCCTTTGTAGGGTCATGGCTTTCACACCATGTCACAATCATCACACTGTTGATCGGTCACACATGCCTATAGCATATGCCGCCCCTATCCGATCACTCAACATATTGCCCACTCGGGTCCCTTCCATTCTGATGCCTGGTGCATCCAGTATGTTTCTAATTACTGTACATAGCTTTCTTGATCCATGCAGCCTCAGCACTGTTTGTGCACATATGCCATATGTTATATCGTAGATATGAACACAACATATGTAAACCTCTAGTTAGTATATAAGGCTGAAGTCGCCCACCAGAGAACCCCCAGTTAAGTTCTCTTGGTGCTCTCCCCTAAGCACCTTCATTGAGAGTGTAGACTCAGTAGTACATTAGTACTAGCCCCTTTCTTCTCCCCACTTCACACTTTCAGAGTAGACCCTGTATAGGGTTGGGCTTTGGGTGTTTCACTCCCCGCCACATGGAAGGGAATCCACCTGGTCTTCCATGAGTCCCTCCTTACTGTTATGAACCATGACTCAGCAGGAAGCAAGGCGGAACGGGAGGAACACGGAGGGAATCTCAAAAGGAGGGCAGAATAATGAGGAAGAGAAAGGAGAGGGAATAGGCCACTTAGCAGTGGGCCAGACTGATCCTTTACAACTACAACGGTGGTTCGTACCCATATGACGACAGGCGGTCTTCTCCTGACTGGCTACGAATGAATGGAATGAAGGTAGAGGGAGCCTGCTTGCTGGCTGCTCGGCGACTCAATGGAGTAGGCGGGACGTGGGCGCCCTCACATGAATGACGGGGAGAAGAAGACAAGATGGATCAAGCTGGTTCCCCAGCTTGAGCGACCAGGCCTTATATACATTGGTAAAGACAGGGGTTTTACAGGAATAGACTACGCTTGGTAAGGTACATGAGGAATCCTGTAGGTGATCGGATCAAATGGAAGGAAGGTGTCTAAATATATAAGGTTGTGGCAGAGGGGAAATCGGAGATCTAAGAATGAGGCTGCCACTGATGGGAAATGAGATTGGATTGGGTGAGAGCAAGATTGGCAGACAGGCCCGATCAAGCAAGATCCACAGAGATAAAGGTAAAGGGGAGAGATCACATGGTAGAGGTCACGTGACGAACCATGTATAGGATCACGTGATGGGAAAGTATCACGTGATCGGGGAAAGTGCGAATCAATCGTAAGTACTGAATGACAGGGGCTAAAATAGGGGTAAAGTAGAGCCGTTTCATAACACTTACACCATACATGGAGGCAAAATTCCCCTCTCAAGCCCCACCATCCCCTCCTCCTCCGGTGATTGTTGCTCAACAACTGGAGTATGAAGTCAAGAAGGTTATGGACTCCAGAAAGCGCAGGGAAAAAACAGAGTACCTGGTACATTGAAAGGACTACCCAAAGGAGGAACATATGTGGGAACCGAAAAAGAACCTTGCTAACACCCCTAAAAAGGTAGAGGTGTTCCATAAGCAATTCTCCAACACTATCTGCTCCCCTGTGCCCAACGTCCCCTGCAATGAGGCCTGTTGTACCTCCAGTAACCTATTCACCTCTGATGGTTTCCACTCCTTGGCCACCTTCTTCAACTGCCTTCCTGATTCTCTCTTCAAAATCCCTTCCACTTCTGACAAACCACGACTCACTGGTATCTGAGTCAACCGGGAGTTCAACCCATGAGAAGGGGGTGATGAAAGGACACTTGTTTTCTTTCACCATTATCTTATCTATTTTTCTTATCTTATCTTATCTCGGAGATTGCCAGTATCTAATCTCCTTATCTTATCTCTCTCATCTAGAATCTTCTGAAACATTGCGTCATTACAATGTCATCTTACTTAATCATTCCATATGATTTCATGAAGTTCCATCACTTAGGTAATACAGGGTCCTTAGTAGTATATAAGTTGTCATGTTATCACCTGTATTTCCTCACACTTGGAATTCTATCTCTTCTACTCTAAGTCTTTACTTTGAGGGCTTGAAGTGCTTGAGTCTTTTCCTTTCATCCATCTGGCAGCAGCTGAGCTCCAGAATACTCTGGATTAGATCTGCTCTGCTCTGCTCTGGATTTCAGATTTTATCATCAAGGGGTTTCATTAACAATAGAAGTTAATGTGAAGTTAATGGTTGGGTCATTGTTGCCATTCTGAGAAGGCTAAAAAATATTATATAATAATATTTCCTCATTTGGCAGTTTTTTCCCATTATATAAGCACATGTATGGGTTATGTGTTATCAGAGAGTTATGGGTTTTGGGTATGAAATCCCTCCAAACCAAGTCGGGAAACCAAAAATACTATGGGTTATAAGGGTGTATGGGTTATACCCCATATGTGTTATAAGGGAGTCGACTGTAATTTATAGTCCGACTCGAAAATGATGCGACACTCTATATATGTACATCGAGGGTATACGACCGTTACGATGCCTCGTCCAAAGTCCATATTAAAAGCCATCCTTGCCATGCTCATTACAGTATGGGATATACGATGCGTTTGCTTTGGAATCTAATGCGCGTGCCATGCTCATGCTTGCTTTGCGACGTTATGCCTTCAAGGCTTTCTCCTCGTCCGCCTCTGGGTGAGCAACGGTGCTGGTTGGGGTCACACCGTCAGGGTCGTCATCCAAAGGCTTCGATGCTCGTGGTGGTTCTCCTTCGTCATTCCGAGATTCTGCTACCCCTTTCTCAAGGTCTCCGGGACTCTTGGCTTCGCCGCTCCGCACGGTCTTCCGATCCAGCGAATACTCGCGCAAGAACAACGACAAAATCAATGCAAAGCCACATACGGGCGTAGACATGATCCATATCGTGCCAATCGCTTCTGACCACGCACGTAATACAGCATTGCGAAGGGTGATGTCCTGAAGTCACCAGTTTCGTCGGTTAGCATCAACGCATCTGGAGAACAAAGCACCGCCTCTCACAGGAATCAAATGGACTATGCCAACGCTGTCGTTGAGGTCGGCAGCCGTGGTACCCATACCAAGGCTGGCGAAGTTGGGAATCATCGCCAGTTTCTCAGGAAGGATGGTTGCGATGATCGCCTCGCCGATAGCAATACCGACAGCACCTCCAACGGTACTGAAAATGTTGACCCTCTCGATACACGTCAAAGACATGATGTTACAACGAGCTTACCGAAGGAACATGAAGCCACTTGAGGCAGTAGCCATGTCCTTGATGGGCATTGCCGCTTGAAGAGCGATTAGCGGTACCTGGAACAGGCATCCTGTTCCGAGGGCTGCGATCAAAGGGAAAATCTCCTGCCTGGCGCTATAAATCGGGTCAGCATGACAGGAACTTGGAAATGGGAGATACACACAGGCTTGATGTATAGTCCAGCATGATCATGAGACCCATGCCAAGGGTCATCACGGTGTACGCCGCCCATATAATCGGACGATACCTTCCTGTCTTCGACATGATCAATCCGGAAACAATAGATATGAGAGCAGCTCCGAGTGAGAAGGTGAGCATCCTATGTATACATCGTGAGTTGACAAGGAATCCAGGGAAGAACACGATGCATACTTGATTCCGGAACCGGTGGCCGATGCCCCGAGCACTAACACATGTCAGTTCTCGTGTTCGTGTAACAAAAGGGAAGACCAACCTTGGTAAAACAAGGGCAGATAACTAGGTATTGAATTCAGTTGAGCGTCGTGGTGTTTGAACTTTCACTACTCACTACGAGGTTGAAAAGAAGACGACGGCATGAAGGAAAACAGAGACGAGAATGATGCCGGTAGTGCGAGTCTTTGACACCTTGTAAGGTACGCTTTAAACCAGATAGCATGGCAGCTCACCTTGAACAAACGTGGAGGGATAATTGCAGAGCGCTTCGTAAACATCTCATTGATACCACCGGCGATGAGCAAAACGATTCCAACAATAAGTGGAGCGATCGTCCTTGCGGTCGACCCTTTGGAGACACCAGTTCATTGACGCTCCCAAAAATACAAACGGCGTGACACGGCGGCCACAATGGATACTCACATGTTGTCTGACTAAAGTCAAAGCCGATAAGCAAGCAGACGACGCCGGCGACAAAACAAACGAGTCCGATAACATCGAGTTCGGCAAGTTGATCCCGAATCGGCCGTTTTTGATGAGGATTAAGATTGAGGAAAATAAACAGAATAATCGCTGCAACACCGCCGGTGGGCCTGCCAGTGCGTACGGTCGTCAGTGGGAAAGATGGGAGTCTGGACAAATGACGGCGACGCACAGGTTAATAAAGAAACACCACCTCCAAGAGACGTGTTCCGCAAATACCTTGATGACATGTGAACACACAGCAGGATGAACGAAAGGTACGAAACGCACACCCCCGAGCAGCGGTCCTACGACGCTGTCAAAATCGGACCATAAGCGAACGTGCGAGTTTAAGATGGGGAAATAATCTCACCTTGCGACGCCATACGTAGCACCAATCAACCCACCATACCGACCTCGACTACATGATGGTCAGTGACATGGGTGAAGTCCAGATTCCATCACGCACTCTTTCAACGGCACAATATCCGAAATGGTAATGATCACGAGCTGTATGATTCCACCGCCTCCGATACCCTGGATGGCTCTACACACGATCAACCAAGTCATATTTTGTGCCGCTCCGCACATGGCGGAGCCAAACTGGAAGTGGGCACATCTGAGCACCCAGCGGACATACGACTTCGGAGCACATACCAAAAAGATGAGTATGGACGAGTAGAGGATCGGCTTCCGCCCTAAGGAAAGAGGCTTGTCTGCAAGGCCGTCACAACGTGATGTAACGCTTACCGAACATGTTGGATAGTTTCCCATACAAGGGGCCGAAAGCCCCCGCAGCGAGCATGTATGCGCTAGACAAATGCCTGCGTTGAACAACTTCTTGCACACAATCATGAGCACAACGGGACGTTACCTCCCCACCCAACCATAGTTACTTCCACCTCCGAGTCTGAGGACGATTGTCGGGAGTGCAGTGGCCACGATCGTCTATCATGACGTCGACGCCGTTCAGAACCGATTGCGAAGCCAAGATGACCGCTTTTGGGCTCACCTGGTCGAGTGCTGCCAAGAACATGGTACACATCAATCCAAAGAACACGATACCCAACCGGTTCTTGGGCAACACATGTTCTTCCTTGTCTTTCCACGAGGCGCCCGGCCGTGCCTTTTCGACAGGCGGCGCGCCGTTCTGCGTCGTCGTACCAGCCATTGTGTGCGAGCGACTTGAAGCTGGTGGTCTCTTCTCCGAGCGAGAACGTTGGAACCGGTCACGGTTGGATGTGGAATACGGGAGACTGTTTCGCTGGCGAAGGGGAAAAGAATGTGAGTGCACGATATGTATATTTATATATATATATATCTATGTCATCCCTCGATCTCTCCCTGCATTCTCTCCTCATGGATCAACGTTGTGCCGGAATCGGGTACTCCCACGGGTGTCCGACATCGGCGCACTGATTGCGTGGAAGTTCGCCCTAATATGGCTCCTTCGACCGTGGTCCTTGACAGGGGTTCAGTTTATAAAGCGCTCAGGTCAGCGAGCCCAGTCAGCTTTTTGGATCCAGTATTGCCTTGGATGTGGGTTGGGAGAGCCGCATCGATCGTGGAGCCAATGCGTGTTCGATGGCGAGTCTGACAGCCAAAGCCGCTGAGCCAACAAAGACGCTGCAGCAAAGATGGGATGATTCATTTGATCTGCGATGACGTCGTGATTGTGCCATCACCTCGAAAGAAAAAGGAACAAGGGACGTACAGGTGCTGCCTAATCATGACAAATCTCTTCGTTGGCGTTCCGCAAGGTATGACTCGTCTGAGCGGAGTGCGACGGTGCTGAATCGGAGTATGAATAGGCATCACGTGCGCTCATCGGACCCCCGATACCAGTTGGTGGTCTTGGCCGCCATGTCATGCCGTGATGCATGCGATCGTCGTCGGACGGCAACAAGGACAACCCGGGTCGCACGCGTCAAATGACGAGAAAACCACTTACTCAGCCCGTGCGACCCATTAACTGTACAGTTCAGCTTGAGCCACACTCGAATGCGCCAACGTGACCAGGATATCGCGCCGGGTCGAGTCCCAGGGGGAGACACGCAACGACTGCATAATGTCCCCCATGAAACCAACACGTTTCGCCCCCGAAATCTGGTGCCATCGAAATAGTTCGAAACCACACCCCCTCTAGAAAGGCCGTCTTCCATGGGAGGTCAGACCACACAAATCCCGACCCTCCTGACACAACACGCGATCATATCATATCATATCACCTGAGCCCTGCTAGGGACTCCCTCACGGCAAACTTGGACTGATTTTGAAAGGACGACACATATATCGCATAGGTTGACAGTTGACCGCCGCATCTTATCGCCGACAAAATGAACGGACAGGTTCTCAAACAACCGAGAGCTCGGACGCATTCCACTGAGAGCGTAAGTGACCATGCGACCCTGCAGGTTGGATCAGCTGATTCCCCCCCCCCCTTTGACAATACAGCTTTCATATCAGGAAACCACTCTCCTGAATCAAGGTACTGTACATGATAATCGCATTATCTACCCGGATAAGATAGGGGCATGCTCACGGACGCGAGTAGCTAACCGAACACGATAACGCACACATGTGGTTTGGTACCACGATCATGGTCCACACCCGCCTTACATACCATCCCTGACACAGAAAACAAGTCCCCTCTATCTTGCAAAACGTGCAGGGATAGGAGCATCAACAAATAGAAAAAGAAAAAAAAAAAAAAGGTTCACGACTTTCATCCTCCGCGCGAACGCGAGGCCCATCTTCTCTTTCCCGCGCCCACCACAAAGAACCCATTCGGACACCGAGTGGCGTTTATCAGATACCTCTAGTGACTAACCAACGTCCGATTCGATGTCATACCAGACTCAATCGACGACGTCATCAGGAATAACTGGTTCGACGTCATTCCAGTCGATGAGTACTGATGTCATTCGTCTCTAAGCGACGCACCTGCTGAGATAGGCCGGGAGTGCTTTCATGCCCACCTCCATAGCACGCCAGATCCAACGTCCTAGCTGTGTGGCGCACGATCATATCGAAAACCATGAGCAGGCCAAGCAATGAACTGGCCACAACTAAAACCCTCCGCACTCCACTCGGCCATCAGAGGCTGTACGCCGGAACGCCGGAGTGCCATGGCAAGTCACCGGAAAGAACGAGATCCTGTAAACGCCTCATGATCAGTCCGATTCGATGATCGCTCGCCTGTGCAGGACACATCGCGCCACAGAAGGGCATGCAGTACGATCCTCTACCCCAATGCGATCAGGTTCGAACCACCAACCCTCATACCCACATCCCATCCGGCTCTTGCCGTTGGGTCTACGGGCATTCATGAGACCGCCAAAGGCAAGAACGCGGCGTCCTCGAGGTGATTACAACAAGGGAATTCGCCGATTGCGGAGAGATGGCGTCAGGGGGAATAAATGAAGCATTCCCGGTATGAAATACTCGTCATGACCATGAGCACCTACCTTTCGTCATAGAGAAGCTTGAATGTGAAAGGCGGGGTTGAGGCGGAGGCGGAGTGAAATGAATATACATAGTAAAACGTGAACAGATAGGGTGCACTGTAATCATACTGTCTGCACTGCATGCTTGACCAGATGAACGGCAACGATCGGGGGTCGATGTGGATATCGAGAGAGAACGTCACCACGTGGCTCGTGTCGCACCATGGTAACCTACAAACCGAATCAAAGCTTTGCAATGCGACAGGAGCAGAAACACCTCCAGAACCGTCCTTCTGGCAATACAGCATGTTCTGATCCGACGAGCACGAAATAAGCGAAAACCCAGCAAGGCTCCTAGACTCCGTAATGCGAACAGCTTCCAGGGGAGAAGACTACAGGAACACACATAGCCCCCGCAGGGCCAGCAGTGTGTCGGTATTGCGCCGGGGTAGATAATGACCATGCGGGATCCGCGAGGCAACCACTTTTTCGTACGTGCGCGGGAATGAAACGAACGTGGACATTGTATGGAGCGCACAGGTCACGATGACGACGTCGACGGCAGTGGGGCTAAGCTTCCGCGGAGCGATGCCGGTCAGGTACAAGCGGGTAACCGTACGCGCGCATGCTGGTACGTTCAGAAGATGGGGAAATGAGCGATTGCATTGAACATGAGGTGAAGTGCTTCGGTTAGATATGATATCGGTTGGTACGGAACACGCAGCGGTCCGGGTGGTAACGAGGTCTAACGACATATAGAACGTCTGTGTGGGGTGTTGACGACGAGTGGATACAGGTGTTCGGCGACCAAGACTGGCAATGCAAACGAAGCATTGGGAGAGTACTCAAAAAACCGAACGATTACCACGCGCCAGTGGAGTCCTTGGGTCCAGGTCTTCTTCGACAGTCGGTCGGAATCAAATCATTACCAAATTATAATTGTTTGATTGACCACGCCTGGTCGCAAAGGCCTGACAGGATGCAGCCTCCCAGGGCTGATGAGAAAAACCCTGAATTCGTGTGTGGGAGTACGTCCAGCGATTCATAGCCAAGTACGAAACCTCGGTCTCCAAGTCAGACGCGCGCAAAGGGCGTGCCAGGTCTTCTCGCATGTCACCGCTGAGGTTACATCCGAATCAGCCGTCCCGGGCCGACAACCACATAAACGGATGGGTGCCTACTGCGGGATCATCGACGACCGAAAACTTGTGTAAGAAAAAGAAAATTCAAACGCCGAGTAAGGGGTTTGACCCCAAAAGCCCGCCAGATCGGAGATATTGAGGACGGAGTCCGTACAAGTGCTTATCGTTACATTCTCGGATCTCTTGAAAACGTTCAAGGGGAATACGCAGGACAAGAGAGCACACATGCACGATGAGACTTGTTTTGGGGCGGCCGCATGTCAGGTCGGCGGGTTTGTTGGAGCCATCGACCTTGCTGTTAGCTACGTCAGGTGCTCACCAGTCATCTCTTTACACCTTTTGAACATGTCAGACGTAAATCGAACGCATACAGCCAACACTGTTGCTTGTCGGTGCTCGACTACTTGCACGAGCGTCCCAGCATGGACGTGACTTGCGATTGACCGACAGCCAACTTACCTGGAGTGGGGAGCCTCACAGCCTATTCACGTAGCTGGTGGTCGTTCGCATTCCAGACAGCGAGAGGGACAATCATCGGACCGTCCCGTCCGCATTACAGGTTGAGATCCTGACAGAAGGGATGGATGGTGCCATAGTTCGTCGCGTTCCGCGAGGCTGGAAAACCGGACCTGTCGTTCCAAGCGAGCAATTTTTTTTTAAGGTTGTACAACCCCATAAAGACGGACGCGTTCCACTTTCCTTTGCTGGCCAAGCGACGAGCTGGCCAGGTTGCAGGGGCGGGTTCGTGTTCGGATAGCGCGCAACATAAGTGAGTAAGTCACGTACACGCGCCCCCCAAGCTCTTTCAATTTTCTCTATTCAACCGCCGCCCGACCCCCCAGAGACGTAAAACAAAGACTCGCCGATGCATGTTGATCCTTTCTGTCTAGACCGCCGTTTGCCTTTCGTGGTCATGTCAAAGGCGAACCGTTTTTGTTTTTTTGCCGAACAGCCCCAGTAGACTAGTGACCGCATGTCAGCGTCCAAGGACTTGAACTCCAATATACCAGTGATGTGATGACCTGATGCCGTTTGTTGACAGGTGTTCGCCGAGCGTGCAGGTTCGAATTTTTGCTCATTCTACCCAAGATGGCGTGCACGTGGTTGACGAACCCTGACGACGATGCGGATGTGGGAACTTGCGTTGAGTGAGTGTCAGTGCCATCTCCCAGAATTGTGTTCTGTTCCGGCCTGATTATAGGATCGTGCTACCGGTGTTTGCGGAGTCTTGGCAGAGGTGCGTTCTTTTCGCGTACCACCGCGGGTACGAACTCGCTCGGTATGGTCTAGTCTAGAAGGATTGATGTCCGACGCTTGGTCTCACTAGAGGTCTGAAGCGGTTTCCAAAGTTATATTGACAACGCTTATATTCTTTTATCAACATCGTTCGGTTCGCGATCGCGCACACATATGGACGAATGTTTCATTTCGTTGCATTCTCTATCCTATACGACTCGTAAGATCCGTTCCACTCGTAAGTAGAGATGTCTCGTCTCGCTCTCTCCTTCTCCTTCTTCCCCTGTTCGTTCCAAATGGTCGTCAATGTGACCGTCCAAGACCCTCCAGGGGACATGCGTTTGATAGATGAAAATAGATACCGTTCCATGTGGAAAGTAGTAATGTGGATGGGGATGCATAATGTGCCGCGCAAAGCATGGAAAATGACGCCAATCAGATAATAATATGGAGCTGCGAAAACGAAAAGTTCTTTAACCGTAAATGGAGGATGGTGGCGCCCAATGGGATGGGATGTGGAAACCGCGGTTTGCGCGGGAATCCAAGGGAGTGCGGCGACAAAGTATGGTGAGAAGCTGGTGGTGTGGCGCGTGCGGATCTGAGGGGGGGGGCGCGTGGTGCGACATGTCCCATGTCCAACGAGGATGGGGGAGTGCACAAGTCACGATTCCCTCGGTGGCAAACGCGCGAGAAAAGGGATTGCATATACAGGGTGCGCAGTGACGCGCTGCAATGGACAGAAACGGGGTCGGTTTTGTTCAACCCGTCATACGGCGTCTGAGCCTTCGTTTCGTCCTGAAGAGACTGAAGCGCAAACTGAGAGTGATGGCTTGCCATTGACGACGAAGATTCTGGGTGCACGTCGGCCTGGACGAGGAGTATGAGCACAGAAGCGGAAACGGGTAGAGGGGCTGAACTCACGTCCACTCGGAATCAGCTTGGATGACATGGTCTCCCTCCGAGGCAGAAGGGGACTGCTTCTCAACGTCATGGCTCTTGGATCGCTTTGTAGGCGATCTGGGTCTGGAACAAAAGGACTTTTCCTTGAGGGACACGTGGACGAGTTGCTCTCCGTCTTCATCCTCATCTTCTGCTAGGTAACGCGATTCGTACGACGCGGGCTCCTCGTAGGGATAGTAGAAAGGGGGTGGACGGTAGGCGACGCTCGAGGAGGGTCTGCGTGGCTGGTGGTCGAAAGAGGGGCGCTGCTGCTCGAATTGACAGTCTTCGTCGTCCGAGTCGTCGTCATCTCCATATCCCCGCTGCTCCCAACGCGGTTGGCGAGAGTGCATGTGGGAGTGGCCCAGAGGAGGGAAGTCGCGGTAATCGGGATCGTGGAAATCACCGTGGTGGTCGACGTAGACGACCTTGAGTGCCATTTTGGGGGACTTGGAGAGGGGGGAGTGAGGTGCGGGAGAGGCGTAGGCAGGGTCGAGGAGACGCGCAATGTCGGCTTCGCGGGAGGAGGGAGAGTAGGGGCGGGACGATGGCGCGAAGCAGTGGTGGGAGTGGAGTTGCGACGAGTGGCGCGAAGCGGGGGAAGGGGATCGGTTGCGCCGTAAGCGATGGCGGAGAGGGGGT
>QGOH01008656.1:962-14221 GCA_003313155.1 Boletus sp. MG95
CGCCGGTGTCTCCATCACCTCTTTTTACCGCGTCAAGGATTACGTCTTTCAAGCGGCTGGGATCGGTCAGGATCGGTACCCGGAGTGTATGGGCAAGTTTTATATCATCAATGCACCTTGGGCGTTTACGACCGTGTGGTCGATCATCAAGCCCTGGTTGGATGAGGTGACGGTGGCCAAGATTGATATCGTGAGCAGTGGGGCCGTCAAGGAAAAGCTGTTGTCGCAGATTCCGGCGGAAAATCTACCTGTCGAGTTTGGTGGAACGTGTCAATGCGCCGGTGGCTGCTCGTTGAGCGATGCGGGCCCATGGAATCCCCAGACACAGCCGAATGGGGTGGCATAGATGCGAGGAGAGGGAGTTGTCGGGGATGGCATTTGCAAAAGGACGGGCTCTAGGGGTAATCTACGTATACTCATACCTAATCGTTCGAGCAACTTTACACAAGGACTGAATTCAGTGCTGCTAGAGCTCGTTTGGAAGTGGGGTGAGGGGGGACGCGGTGAAATCTCATTATCCAAGCGTGGTTCGTACAATAGAGACACGGATGAGATACCAACAGGACAAAACGGAAACACAGATGTAAGCAGCGGAGGAGGTTAGATAGATTCGACGGGGTCGGCCTCCTTCATCCTGACCCATAGACCATCCTATAAACATGCCCATCAAGGACCATTCAGCGATTCTGGCAAGGACGCGGCATGGAGAAGAAGAAAAAAAACCGATCCCCCGTACCTGGACATACAGCGTCAAGTGCGCCCTCAACAAGACCTTCTCCAACGCTTTGCGTCCCTTGCCCTGCTGAGCCCACTCCGCCGGAGGCAGATGTTGCATGTCCATGTCCAGCGAGACACCATCGATCGATTGCAAGAGCCGAATGAGGAAATACGAGACCTCGTGGTACGCAAACTAGGGTAAGGAGCCATCCCGTTCGTTGTCAGCACCCATACAACGGATCTTAAACCCGGGGAGGGGGCGTTACCTGTTGACCGAGGCAGATACGAGGACCGGCGTTGAAAGGCAAGAAGATGAACGGATTGGACGTCAGGTACTTGTGTAGACGTGCGTCGAGGAACCGATCGGGATCAAAAAGATCCGCTGGCGGAAAAAAAAAAAGAGAAAAGGTCGTGCACACGAGGGGTCAGATGATGCAACGCTGGGCCATCTTTCCTTGTCAGGGTTGCTCACCATCGGGGCCCCACAGATCTTTCCTGCGATGCATCAGGAAAACACAGTAGACGGTCCTACAAATCAGGGTAAGATAGCACGGGAGGGGAATCCATTGGGCTCACATCGTATCCGGGGGGATATAAATGGGCTTTCCGCCATTCAATGCTGGCCAAACCTGTGCTTCGGTAGATAACCTGCTGGATGATCAGGGCAAGCAGCGAGAATGAGCGGCCTGGTGTCGTACCTGACATTGAAGGGGCTTGTACAATCTCAGAATCAACTATTCCTTCCAGAGAGCAATGACTTACACGGGTGGATAGAGTCGAAGGACCTCTGGTACGGTGGCTCCAGATCAGTACACACCTTTGTGAGGCGATTGCGAGTGGCATACCATTAATAAACGCCCTCAAATACTTCATGTCCTTCATGTCGTCGTGCGTCGGTCGGCTAGAGACACCGACTTTGGCAATGATTTCCTCCCTCAGACGTGCGAGAACATTGGGATGCTGTGAGAGCATATAAACAGCAAACGTCAGGGTTGCGGCAGTCTATGGTAACGTGGTCCTGATGAGATTCCTCAGGTCATACCGAGGAATCGACTCACGGTATCCCTGCCAGCGATCATGATGTTCAGCGTCTCGTCCCTGATAACCGTTTGATCTGAGAAGTGCATCAATACATCAAGCCCTGTTTTGCAGAATGGAGATCACGACCTTCGGTGTAATTCACCAGATGCTCCAAGAGTGTCGCTCCCTCCTTGACTTCCCCCGTGCCGTCCTTGATGTCCAGACCCAAATCCCTTTGTTCGTGTTTCTTCGCAAGCATATCCGCAACTATAGGGTCGAGGAATTCATAGCAGACCTTCATGTGCTTCTGAACTTGATTTTGCCAAAACTCGGCGAAGCGCCAGGGGGACCCATAATTGGTGCGATAGGCTGTGGCGATTTGCGATCCCGTAAACGCGCGGACGAACCGGTTAGCCGGATGATTCAGAAACGCGGGATCCTTGGACAGTGGGGACGATGGTGGGTAGGCAATGCCCGCGGAGAGGGAGCGGACGTCTTTTCCAAGGAGAAACTCGGACGCCGAATCGAGCGTGAAACGCGACGCCACGTCTTGAAAGTCGATGGGGTAGCCTTCACGGAGGCGGATCTTCATTTGATGGATTGCGTCTTCGGCATGTTTCTCAAAGATGTCAAAGTCGCTGATGCGATCCCTACTGAAGAACGGACGGGTCATGGTGCGATGAAATCTGGAAAGTGTCTTATTAGCACATGAGAGGACCAAGTCAACGTGTTTTGTGCATACTTCCAGATGTCGCCTGTACGAGCAATGAGTCCATAGAATACCATGTTTATTTAGTGATGCCTACCATCAGAATTGAAAACACCAGTCCCCAAAAGAGACTTGAATTGGTCATAGAAGATGGGACCTAATGCAAGTTATCCGAGGATCTGCCCGAACTTGCATGTATATAGCCTCACCTTTGACAAACGAAGAGAACTGCGTCGCAAGAATCGCCTGGATTTGCGACACGTTACATAGCTGAAGAGAAAACGATCAGGAGGCGGCCCACCTTGACGTATTCAGGCTCCGTCGTGAGTATCTACGCGGATCGCTCGGCTCGTATCAAACATCTGGACAACGACCAAAAGAAGAACTTGCCCTGTTTTCATACAGCAGGTAAAAATTGAGTGTATTCCCAATTTCCTCGCATTCGCTCTCCATGTATTCAGCTTAACAAATTTTAAAAACGTCAAATTTCGTATCCGCGTCAGAAAAAGAAAAGTACAAAATGAGCTTGCCTGGGTAGCCCTCACTAAAGTTCTGCACGAGGGCCGACAGTTTGTCCAGCCCGCCGGGCCAGCGGTAAGTTATGCTCTGGGGAATAACTGCCCCATAACGTGCCGCTTGTCTGCGCTCTCTGATCCGAGCATACAGAACACTTGCTGCAAATGTGGCTGGTAATGACAAGAGATACGCTGGTACGTGTAGCCATTGCGGTGCAGGCGCTCCAAGGAGTGCCTCGTAAGCTTGGAGGGTGATGTATACTGTTGCTGGTGCAAAGAACAATCGAGGGAGGAGCCGCACCAGCGCGACAAGTCCGGGTGGTAGCTGCATAGCTCTTCCGTGTGTTAGAAGGAACAGAATTCGCTTGTCCCCAGCCGACGTAATGATGGACGTTGTACATGTTGGGCCGTGTGGGCCGAAGGCTGACGTCGCTCGGCATTGTATGATTAAAGTTAGTTGGTCATCGTTTGATTAGCACTTCTCTTCGTGCCTTCTCACAGCTGTGGAATTACATAGGTACCATACGTTATAGTAGAGCTCGTATAATCTACAGAATCTACAGACAATCTAACATGTTTGTAATCGTCATGGCGACGGGTACTCGATTCATGGTTAATTAGGCAGCTTCCTCCAGTCTGACCCATAAACCATCCTGGGGCTCATGAGGTCAGAATCATTCATGAGAAGAAAGGAGGCGTTTCGCGACACTTACATGAACATACAGGGTAAGGTGACTACGTATGATCGCCTTCTCTACACCCTTTCGACCAGGGGCGTTTGCCCAGTCAGCGGGGGCAAGCGTCTGCACATCCTCCGCAAGCGAAACCGAGGAGAAAACTTGGAACAGACGGACGAGGAAGTAAGACATTTCGTTGTACGCAAACTATCGAGGTGGTGGAATGTCAAAGGAAAACAATTACATTTGGCAATGAGATATCTACCTGTTGACCCAGGCAGATTCTTGGGCCGGCGTTGAAAGGCAGAAAAATGAACGGGTTTGGAGTCAAGTACTTTTGGAGCCGCTCATCAAGGAACCGATCTGGGTCAAATTCCTCCGCTGCGAAAGCAGATAAGCGCGAAAGATAGAAGAACAGGATAGCGCCCTCACCGTCTGGCCCCCAAAGATCCTTCCTCCGATGCATGAGGAAGACTGAATAGGGTACCCTGAAATTGTCTCAACATCCCAAAAGCGGTGCAACACCACCTGTGTCTGACCGTGTATTTGCAGGAACGTAAATGGGCTGCCCATCCCTGGCAGCAGGTAAAACCACTGGTGTGGTACTCATTCTAAGATGCCTAAGTTCAAAACCATCATCTACAACATGATAAGCCGCACCTAGTATTGAAGGGACTAGAGAACGGATCGATCAGTGATCTTCTGCTTCGGACGCGAAGACAGGCAGACTTACACAGCAGGATACAATCGCAGGGTTTCTTCATGAGCCATTAGTCCGTGACGTAGCCCAAAATATTCGGCACGACATACCGTTAATGACTGCCTTCATATATTTCATCTCGTACAAGTCTTCCAATGTAGGGCTCCTTGAATTACCAACCACGGTTGAAATCTCCTCGCGAAGTTTGTGGAGCACGTTGGGGTGCTGAGACAACATCCAAACGGCAGACGTCAGAGTGCCCGCGGTCTATCACAGAACGAGATTCGTTGATTTTCATATGCTACACGTGATTTACCCAAGAAACATATGCTCACCGTATCTCGACCTGCGATCATGATATTCAAGATTTCGTCTCTGATGACGGTAAGATCTGAACAGCCGATAAATATGAATGCATAAAAGGACGACGGCGAAAATTTCACCTTCCGTGTAGTTGACGAGATGGTCAAGCAGTGTTTCCCCTTCCAAAACCTCCTTTTCGTTCTCATTTTTCTCGGGAATTAAACCAGCCTCTTTCAATGCCTTCTTCTTCGACAATGCTTCTTTCAGGATCGGGTCGATGAACTCGTGACAAACATGCATGTGCTTCTTGACACGATCGCTCCAAAATTCAAACAGTGGCCAGGGTGTCCCGAAGCGTCCACGGTACGAGGTCGCTGATTGCGCTTCAAGGAACGCATGGGCAAATTGGTTGGCTGGGTGATTCTGAAATGCGACGTTCGTAGCAAGTGGTGAATTGGGGGGATAAACAAGCCCAGCAGACAGGGAGCAGACGTCTTTCCCAAACAAGAACTCCGTCGCGGAGTCCAGTGTAAATCGGGATATCATATCCTAGATCCCACGCGGTGAGAAGACGCAGCCAGGCATGTGGGTAAGATCAGTATGTACCTGGAAATCAACAGGATAACCATTTCTGAGCCTCGCTTTCAGTTGCCCTATGGCATCATAAGAATGCTTTTCAAATATTTCAAAGTCACTAATTCGGTCCCTGTTGAAGAACGGGCGGGTCATTGAACGATGAAACCTAGTGTAAACGGATATTTCAGTGCGTGACGATGTCTATTGTTGCGTGTTAGCGCACTTCCATATATCCCCTACAAGACATTGATGAACGTCAAGCAGAACGAGAAAAGAGTGTCCTTACCATCAGAATTAAAGACACCAGTTCCGAGGAGAGATCGAGCACTATGATAGAATATCGGCCCTGAAGTGACTTTTCAGTATTGCCTGACGCAACTCCCAGGCACGACTTGCCCTTTGCAAAAGAGTTGAATTGCGTTGCGAGGATCGCCTAATACTATCTGTTAAAAGAACAGTTTGAGACAAGAGTGGTGTACTTGCCTTTACATGCTCTGGCTCCGTTGTAAAAATCTAGCGACCTCATGAGTGATTAGCATCTCAGCCCCTATCAAGGATGGACTTGCCCTGCTTTCCCAGAGGGTTCGGAGGGTAATCGCATTCCCGTATTCCTTACACAGTCGTTCGAATACTTCCCCTGCACGGTGGTGAACAGATCATCTGACCACCAACCCAAGTCCAAACATACCCAAGTATCCGTTGCGGAAGTTCCATAAGATTGCGAGCAGTGAATCCAGGCCACCTGGCCACTTGCTGGGTACTTGAGGGGCCAGGATAGCACCATTCATCGCAGCCTGGCGTTTGTCGTGGATGTCTGTATGTGCGACACTACAAGCTAGAGCCAGCGGGATCGATGCCATACAGAGAGGGACCTGAAGCCAAATAGGGGTGTGCACATTGAAAAGCGTGCGCCCAAGCTTGAATGCGCAGAAGGCTAGAGCCGGTAGAGAGACTATGCGGGGAGCGTTCGTGAGGGTGAACACAACGCCAGGAGGGAGCTCCATGTTGGGAAGATTTGGTGAAGAAGCAAGAATGTTCTGAGGGGCTGACAGATTTAGATATTTCAATAGATTTATATACCACGACAGCATGCGTGATAGTTGGGTGATTGGCAGATTTGAAGTTGGGTTGCAGGCGAGCCGAAACTCGGCAGGGTCAGTGAGCATGTGTTTTGCCTTCCAACGGTACGGAATATCGATGACGGGAACATCCTTGATCGACAGTTGGCGGGTTCCACCGGGGATGCAGCATGGCCGAGCATACTGGTAGCAATGGCACATGACGCATACCAGAACAATCTATGCTTCGTGTTTCAATAAGGGCGGGGATCACCCCAAGCCTGGAGCTTCGAAACAGCGCTACTCCAAGCGGACATGAACGGTATCCTGTACTACTTGACCTGATCCTTGGCGAGTGTGCCTTGTAACACTCTGGAGCGCTGACGATGATCTACACTGCGGTAAATCAACATCCGCTTTCTTTAGTGATCTTCACATCGGGAGTTATGCGGCGGCACTTGGCACTCCGGCAGTTTAACCACCGGATACTTGTAAAGGACGACTTGCAGGGGCTGTAGGCTGTGACTGAGTTCTGTCGGTCAAACACGCGATAAAGGAGGCTTTTCACAGGCGAACTTACGTTAGAAGACAACCACAGCCTTCCCATTCTGGGCCTGAAGCTCCCACTGGCACATGGCTGTAGACCCACCTTGTGAAGGACGAGGTGAATGGTTTTGTTCTGAAACTATGACCAGGTCACAGCCGATAATGTCAGTACTGAGTTGGCGCGCCCACGTTCGAATTCAGCTGCTACTAATTGGCATTCAGTACTCAGTATTCACCCATGTGCGGGGTACCGAAACGAGAAGCCAGCCGAGACTCGATTAAACTCGCAAGTGTCAAGGCTACGCTGACTGACAGAACAGACGCGATGTTGCAATGCCGTGCCAGTATATTGAAACCTTTGACGATGCCGTGCCTTATTTGGCTAATCACGCTTGTTAAGGTACTATCAATCGGATGAGTAGCCAGTGAGTCTCAGTGATTATAGAGACCGGCTGATGTGCATATTTAAGAAAGCCTGAAACAGGACCTGGATTCGGATAACTAGATTAGACGGACAGTCCTTACAGTACGAAGCTAGGAATGCACTGAAACTAGTTCATACGTTCAGAGTGACCCGCAAGCCAGCATGGCAAGTTCTTGATTGTTCGTGACCCACCCCCTGCCTCCGTCTTTGTAGTGCCACGAAATAAATAATGCTTCTCGAGGGTGTTGTGGCATTTGCTTCCGCCCCAATATTATGAGAGTGTGTTTCAAACATCTACGCAAATATCTTCTTCCACTGACCCTGGTGTTGCACCATTGACCATCCTTGACCTTTTGCTTTCAAGCATGAGGATCGTCTGTTCCGAGCAGGTTTTCGAGCCCTTCTTTCCATACCGTTCCTTCAACTGATGGTCACTATACGCATGCTATTTGCGAGACATCCGACTCATCCCGTGATGGGTCCCGTTATCAAAATCCCCCCGTTACCCACCGGCGGTCTGCGGCTTCAACCGCAACATCGCATCGCCGGAGTGTGGCAAAGATTGGTAGCAAGTACACGAACCTGCATAGCTGCAGGGAAGTCTTGTTCGGGATATGACCCATGAAATGGTCCAGGGGCCAATTCTCAAACGGGTTTGTTACTAGGCGAGATGGACAACGGATAGCCTGTGGTTTGGGCACCAGTCTTGTCACAGATGCGTCTCCGAGCCTGGAGACTATTTCAACACCATTACACCACTATCAATCTCCGAATCGCGTTCAAGCTCTTCGTCGACAAACTATGCCTTGAGTTGTGGTACTTGTTCCCACGGTCAGCACTGTCCGAACCATGTATAACCTCATCCAGGAGACGCGGTCGGGCCCTTTGAGCGAAATTTCGTAGGACCATTCTCGTTTGTACAAGTTACCCTGCACGAAGCGCGTTGCCTTTTCCGTTCCAGCAGCACTCCGCTGGACTTTCAGCGGTTGAGATAATTTGGCCCGTACAATATGGGAACGACTCGGAATTGTACGTTTTCCAACGGCTTGGTGATGCGTCACGTAGGTACCCTCATTTCCGTGCCAGGTGTACAGGGAAGTCGGAATTCATCGTATTCCCAGCACCTTAACACATCCATATCGCTTTGTTACCAGTGTGCCACCGCGTTCGACAGCATAGTACATACCTTGCAGAGATGTCATATCGTCTGCCGGACGAAGCAAAAGCGGTGGTTGCCGGTGGCGCACCAACATCACTTCTTCGATCCGTCATGTCATGCAATCGTTTTATGAGTCATAGTTGTTATTTCCGGGTTCGAGTCGAAATTGGGCTCTACTATCTGGAAGTGGCGTCCCGGAATCCATACCTTGATGGTTGCTGGAGATGGGGCGTGGCAGCGTGGGCGAGGTCAAGCTTCGTATTTGTGGCATGTAAGGCTCCATGGGTCCCCTTGAACAAAGCTCAGGGAGGAAAACAACACCCGCAATGATATGAGATGGTCGCCGGAGATGCCAATTGCCGAATCCAACGCAGAAGCTTCTCACTGCTACTACCGACAGCAAATATCGGATAGAATGGCGCCGGTGAGATTCTTTATAAGAGGGACCATTGCGGTGATACGTATGGGTGGGAAGCTAAGCTTGCAGCCACCAGGTGCGTTAGATAGCCGCCAAGGTAGGATATCTCGATCCCAGAACTCCAAAGGGCAGGGTCAACGTACAAGGCTAGATCTCTAAGTCGCAGATGATTCTGTAGGGCTCGTGATTATCTCACCTGATCTCCCGCATACACCCCACCGCGTTCGGGGGAACATTGGACCTGTATCTATGCAATTTCGGACGAGTTTCCTCATTGAAAATAAGGGACAGGTGCGGAATAACAGAACGTACTGGCATCGCTGGATTGACATGTTGTCAGTCAGTCTGGTGGCGTACCCATTCGGTCCGATCAATTCGATGCACTCAGCACTGTTCATCACCGATAGGCGTAAAGTCCCCGGGACGGGTGTACTTGTAAAACGGGGTCGTGGGCATTCCAAGGGCCGATAAGCCATTTGAAACGGGGAACCTGAACCTAACACTGTTGTACAAAGGGTCGTTATTATCCGTGATAAGTCGGATGAGGTACCGACGACTTGGAAGCGTGCAATTCGAAACTAAAGTCACCACGCAGAAGTCTGACATCAGGGTTACACAAACGAATTACAACTTACCTCCGACAATATAAAGGCATAAATCGGATCAAAAGAGATAATGGACAGGGTAGACGATGACTCCACCTTGCCTCGTTCGGTTTCTGGTAAATAGTTATTGCCAGCCATTCGACAAGGAACCCCGCCATTCCCCACACAAAAGTGCGTTAGCAACCAGCCAAGTTCAGTCGCAATGCATCATTTGTAGTCAGTTTCTCAACAGTCACAGATGACTTAAATTGCCCGTCCCTGGGACCTGAAATTCCATCTGGTCTCTTGCATCATCTTACTGAGTTGTATTTGGGACAACGCTCAGCCAGTATCTGCGCCGTTATTAACGAGTCACTTGATTAAAAATGATACACCCATGAATTGGTGACGGAACTTACACTGTCTTACAGGCATCATTGGGTCGATGTGTTATCCGTTGGGCTGGCGCAAATGATTGGCACGCCCGTCCCAGGAATATCGTCTCGAGTGTGCTATGCGTCCCAGCCATACCACGTGAGTCTGGTGTTGGCCGCGTTATACTTGGTTCCTGAAATTCAAGGATATTACACAGGCCAAGAAGCTGTTGGAGAAAGAAGTGATAAGGTTGGCATTGTTGAATATGGTATCGTTACTATACTCGTGATCGGTCAGACAGAAGCCTTTACATTCTGCCATGGCGTAGTTAGCTTAGTCCACATTGTCCCTGTAGAATTCGGTGGCCAGTGTAGCTTGCCATGGTTGTAAGTTTGGGAACACCCTACGGACGTAGTCGGATACATTCATGGTGAGTGATTGGTTGAGGAAGTCGGGCTCTTCGTTTTCGTTCGTTACAGCAAGAAGCGCTTCCTGGCAAGATGTCCAACAATATGAGCGAGTTCTGCCACCAATTGGCAGAGAAGGTCCCATCCCACGACCGTAAGAATCTGTAACAGTCCGTAATTCATAAAACCTGAGTGTTCACTCACCTATTGTGCAGATGCTAAGCGAGTCCTAGCAACATGCGATCTTTGGCCGGTGGCGGGTTTGCAGGTGTCATTTCCGTTAACCCCACGGGTTTGATTATGTCTCGCCCCCCGACTAGAGAAATATCCAAGGACCTATAATTCGAAAAACTTCCAAGCTTCGCTGTAAGTAAGTCTTGTACGTTAGGTTCCCGCGGGAAGTCCCGAGGTCGTCCTCGGTCACCGTGATTAAATGGCAACCGAGCAAGGTGGCAGTGCTAATACTTACGTCTGACCCGCGGCCATGTCACCAACGCTCATTGTGGTATAACGACGACGACGACGACGAGCGGAACCCTGCGAGAGCTAGTCCAAACTCGGTGCCGTGCGGGAACTCGAGAAGCAGTACGGATATTACCAGTTACATCACGGACAACAGCTGTTGTCTGATGGCCGAGCTGCATTAGCTGCTTCATGTGGCTCCTCCACGGGCGGTCCGTTCTGGTCCATTGACGCGGTTGCCATCCAAGGTCAATGTGCCTTACCCGGTATGTCAGAATCACGTCGCGATGGCATGGCTTTATGCCTCACATAGCATGATGATTCTTGCTTATCAGTCAGGCTTGATCCCAGGCGATACCGTCGTGGTGCGGGTTATACCCAATGCAGGGCCGTCGAACCCATGGTCTTTTGTGCGCATAAATACAGCCCAGCCATCCCTCATGCAGCATCTGTGTTTCTCCCTCCGCTATGTTGCTTTCTGCCCTTATCTTCCTCTCAATATTTGCTACTGCTGCTCAGGCAGGAAAGAGGGGTCTCTCCTGGCCTTGGTGTAAGGACACAGAAAACGTCTCCAGCCCGTGATTGACCCTTTCCTTCTCCAGACAACGGACCTCTGTGCGATAGTTTCTTGGGCTATATGTCCATGTTGACTGATTAGCGCAGTGACCCTGCAGTGTTTAACAATGGCGACGGTGGAGTGGTTGCCATGTATGCCGCCTTCCGTTCAGTGGCTCGATCACTTATTCAATCATTTCCGCTAGTTATGACTACGAAACCTACGCGCCACCCTCGACCAATGGCGACGGCGGCTTCGGTTTCATCGGCATGCAACGCTGCCTCGACTGTACTTCGAGTCCTATTTCCAATCTCTATTCTCTCTGGAACGCCCAAAAATGGGCAAGTACGTCTCATCATCAATTATCCTGTCCTGCGTCGTCTTAGTGGCCTTGACCACGTATAGCGGTGTTCACCTTGAACGAACCTGACATCAACGGCATCACTGCTAGTCAAGCTGCTTCTTGGTATATCCAATACATCAACCCTCTGGTAGGAAACCTGTTGTTAGATCAGCAGGAGTGTCCGCTGATAGGAACGAAACAGCCCATTAAGAAGGCTCTTCCCGCCGTCACTTCGAGTACGGCATCCGGCCAAGGTCTGAATTGGCTCTCTGAGATGATCACCGCCTGTGCTGGCAAGTGCAGTTTCGATTACATTAATCTTGTAAGTCGAATTTGGGTTTTCTTCTTGCTCGGTAGCTTATTGATCGGGGCTTGGTTGGCGGTAGCACTGGTACGGGTAAGCGACAGGCCGCTTTTCTGCCAAACGCTTTGCCTCATGCTACACGTCCAGATCCTCGTTCGCACAGTTCCAGAGTTACGTCGAATCCGCGCATACTAAGTTCCCCGTAAGCTGGCGTGATTGGTGTTTGCATGCAAGACGTTGACGTGCTGCTCCCACGAGAATTATCAATTGGTGATAACTGAGTTCGCTCTCCAGAACCCTTCTGGTGGTCAGGTTGACCAGTAAGTCCACTCCGTTCCATGTATACCCATTTCTGACGCGGTCTCGAAGACTCGGCTTCTTCCAGGAGGCCTTCCCCTTCCTTGACGGCGCATCTTACATATCCCTTTACTTCCCATTCGTGGCCACCTCTCCGTCCCTGTTCCAGGCGAATGATGCCTCCGGAGCAACAGGGGTTGGGACAGGATCATGCCTGTATAATGACGACGGATCTCCATCCCCCGTCGGCAGTCTGATGTACTAGTAGAAGTATTTCGTTCCTTTCTTTCCTGTAACCCTGATAACCTTGCAGAGCTATGGCGCACATACCCTTTTAGTGTATTCAAGCACTTCAAATTCGTACCTTTCTACTTCCTTGCACATTTGATATGATGCATAGACTTCAGCCTCGTGCGGTACTAATCAACCGCCCAACTTGTGTCGCATAGATACGAACGAATCTTGTTGGCAAATACGTAATGGGGGCTGAGGGAAAACAAAAAAGCTAATCAATCCGAGCACAACACAGGTACTACTGGTAAGTATGACAACGCCGTTGCGAATATACCCAATCAACGTCTTACTTAAAGGCGTGCATTTCCCCAGCGAGTGCTCATGATTTAACGTCAACCCTGATGACGGCAAATTGTGGGTATCACCAAGTCACCAACAGACCCAGATTTGCTCCGTTAAACTTCACCACTCGCTGCTCCACTGATGCCTATCTGAGGATGCGTAGAAGATTCAGCTCTTCTTCTTTGGGCAGAACATAAATCTTCTACCAAAAGCGTCATACGTGTCCGCCCGAAGGGAATATTCCAGGTTCTTGCACCACAAGAATGGTGATAGAGCCCCCCTGCAAACTTGATCAACCTCCTCACGGTGGCACCGACAAACCCCAATCGGAGATATGGCGCAAGTAGCATGATATTAACTAAGCCATCTGCCAGCCTATGCTTCTTCTGTCAGTAGAGTCAGCAGATTGATCGTTCATGCTGTAATTTCTGGATATCCAGGTCGTCAAGCTTGTGCCACTGATTAGCATATCATGGGCTCTATAAAATAGTCATAGCATCATGTCGACAAACTCGATGCTCCGCAACGGATAT
>QGOH01008669.1:490-10619 GCA_003313155.1 Boletus sp. MG95
GGACTCTTCCACTCCTCTCCCCGTTTGGGGACACGCTCGACTGGGACTCCTTCCCCAGCATTTCCTTCGCCTGGGACACCCCAGACGGTTACCGCCAACCAGAACCCTGAGCCAGGCATCGCCTGCGGACTCTTTTCATTTCGGTGCTACTTCGCACCCTTTTCATCTCGGTAGTTGTACAAATTACTTTAACTTATTAAGTCCGATCTCAGATCCCCGATCTATCGATCGGCACTTATATCTCGGAGCCTTTACTCACATGCTTTCTCGGACTCTTTACCCGGACGTTTTATCTCCTATGGAAGTCTCCTAAAGACTCCGCGTTTCCCCTTTCGACATCATAGCCTTCTAACGCCGGGGGTATAAATACTCGTAGATCAGAGTCTGTAACAGTAACTTTGATCTACGCCTATCAACGTAGCTTCTGTTCGCTGTCTCGATCGTTGCTTCGTGATCGACGACTTCTATCACTCGCTGCTTCTTGATTTCATCTCGGACGCTCGGACTCGTCACCCGAGGTCCTCGCTGTTGCTCGCGTCCAAGTGGTATAGAGCCCACCTCTAGTCGCTGGAGCCCGTTGCCCTCTAGGTTTGCTCGCGGAGCATAGAGAGGAAGACTACCTAGTCCATACAGAAGTACTCGCCTCTCGGAGTGCTCGTCTGGTTTCTGGATAGGAGTAGGATCGGCCGCCATACCGGTACCATCGTATTGCTCGTGACCACGTGGTATTTATAGCCCACCTCTCGTCACTGGAGCCCGTCCCTTGAGCCGCCATACTCAAGTGTTATCCCACAAGGTCACTCGCAACGTGACAGGGAACTAGGAGTTACGCCCGCGTAACACTTCATTTGTGTTTGCCAGTGCTAGTGTGCACTGCAATTGAGTTGTCCAGCCAGTGAATAATCGTGACCATGAACTTTATTGTTCTGAGTTGCAACACTTGGATTCAACTGCCCATTACACTGCCTGGACCGTAGGGCTAAGCGGTTCTCCCTCGAGATTATCCCATTGCGACTCCTCCCAGAGCATAAACAGGGTTGGTAGAATACCAAGCAAATATTCGTCTATACGGTCGTCTGCCATCATAAATAAGGATAACATTGCTATCGGACATAGAGCACTAGTCCTGGTTGTGGGTTGACTGTCTAACCCTCCATACGTTTGTGCTATGCTAGTGCACTCAGGTTCGCGTGATTACCTGTGACGTCACACATGGTGATAGGGTTCTCTTCCCGGTGTGAACCTGTGCCATTTTTTGTACCTACAATTACGATATACGATATGGCCAACGAATGGTGCCAAAGAAGACTACAAGAAAGAAGATTTTGATACTATCTCCGAAACAAACGATACTACCTCCGCAAGCAAGTTTACCGTGTCCCCAGAGCACAGTTGGAATAGTCTGTGCAGTAAGGTCATGAAGTCAAGATGGGAACCCGCTATGATATCGACGAGCTACTACGTCGTATGAAGGAACTGTCTCTCGAGACAGAAAAGAATAGTGTTATCAAAAGGGTCACGGACCCCGATAAATGGGACAGCGAACGTTCCACGTTCCACCTATGGTTCGTCAAGTTACGACTATGGGTGGGAGCCCAGGAATGGAAATCCAACAAGTTGCGAACTATTGCAGTTCTATCTAGATTCGAAAAGAAGGCGGACGGCTTTGCCCAGATTTATCTGGAAAAGTACTTACGGGAAGAAGATGAGACATTTAACGATGCTGACGGAAATGAAGTCCGTTTCGCTGAAAAAGCCTGGCCACCCTGGGAACGATTACAGGTGATCATCAAAGATTACTTCCAGATCGACGTCCTACCCCATGAAAGTCTCAGGAAGTTACTGGCCTTACGACAAAACGGCAAGGCGGTGGACCTCTTCCTTCAAGAGTTCGCCATCTTAAAAGACGAAGCCCAAATCGACTTTTCGTTCACCAACAAAATTCTGAAAAAGGCAATTGACTTCAGAATCTATAACTGGGTCAAATTATCGGGCAAGGAATCAGACTCCCACTCCCGTTTGGTGGAGGCCTATTGAGAGATGGGTCGTCACTTCGAACAGGTAGCGGTTGAACGGTCTGGCCCATCCCGCCCCTCTTTCCAGTGCCCCTCGGGGCAGTATACGTCTTATCAGGCTCCCCGCGGTGCGCCCCCTCAACAACGCTTTACTCCCACCGGCGTTCAGCCCGGTCGCGGAGTGCCCATGCAGCTAGATGTCCAGTTGACAAGGCCCCCCGACACTCGTACATGCTACAATTGTGGAGAAGTTGGGCATATTTCCAGGTTTTGTCCCAAACCTAGGAAGCAGCGGCAATACCCGCCGCAACAACGCACTTTGTTTACATGGGACGATACACCGGTGTACCAGACAGGCTATGTACAATCTGGTCTGAATGTGGCCGTGAACACGCACTATGCGCAGAGACTGCTGCCGGTCCCTCCAGCTCCCGCCCCAGCTCCTGTTCAGCAGCGAGCAGTGTGGATGACCGAGGAGGCCGAAGCGTTCTACAAGGACAAGTTTGAGGCTGAGGCATGGGCCAAGGCCTCGGGATCTTTAAATGGATGAAGTCTGTCGGTAAAGAGGGTGCCGATGGACATGGACCTAAAATAGACAATATTTCCGTTTCCCACATTCATACTAGTACCAAGGACACTGCCGGTGATACCGAAAAGCTAGTAGATTGTACCAAGTCCAATTTTCCTGTTGTTTCTCTTTCCTCTGTATTATGTAAAATAAAAGAAACCACTTCCGAAAGGGCAACTTCTGAATGAAGCGTGGCGCCAGAATTAAAAAATAGCATGCTTAATTCCCTTGTTTGGCAAGTTAAAAATTCTCCTATTTATAAATCCCTCGAAAATCCCACAAAACTAACCATTTCTAGCTCCACTTTATCATTCGGTGGCCAAATGTCGCTTGAGGTGAAATTACGTCATCAAGAGAATGGCCGCTGGTGTCACAACACGCTTTCGGCCCTTCTCGACTCCGGAGCATCTCATTCTTTCATTGATCAAGATTATGTATTACGGCATGGTATCAAGACCTATCAAATCGCCAAGCCAATAGAGGTAATTAATGCCGATGGCACCACTGGTTCAATTGGGGCCGTTTCACAAAAGGTTACGTTAATCACAACCATTGCTGGTCATTCGGAAATCATCAAGGCGTATGTATCCAAATTAGGATCTCACCGCATGATTATAGGTTTCGATTGGTTGTACCAGCACAACCCTGACGTGGACTGGCGCCACAACACGATTAGGTTCAACCGGTGTACAGAGCATTGCCGAGTCATTGGCGGTGGTCCTTACCCGCCTCTACCAGCAGCCATCCCCTCGGAGATGGGATTGGCCATATCTATTAATGCCATTGAAGAAGGGTTGAAGGAAAAGGTACCAAAGGCATTTCATGACTATCTAGATGTTTTTTCTGAAAAGGAATCTGAACGGATGCCCACTCGTAAACCCTGGGATCACGGGATTGATCTTAAAGAGGACTTCGTTCCCAAAAAGGGTAGAGTAATTCTGTTATCGGATGAAGAAATGGATCAAGTTCGCATTTTCGTGGACAAGAAACTCAAAAAAGGGTATATTCGCCCTTCCAAGTCCCCTCAAACTGCGCCGGTTTTCTTCATTCCCAAGAAAGATAGGAAGAAAAGACTTGTTATGGACTATCGTTATTTAAACGAGGGTACTATTAAAAACGCATACCCTCTTCCACTCATTTCCACTCTTATCGATCGCCTTAAAGGTGCTGACATGTTCACAGCCCTAGATCTACAATGGGGTTACAACAATGTTCGCATCAAAGAAGGCCATGAATGGAAAGGAGCGTTCGTTACGCCTATTGGAGCTTACGAACCCATGGTGATGTATTTCGGCATGACTAACTCACTGCCTACCTTCCAACAGATGATGAATGATATATTTAACGACATGTATGCTGTATTGGTAATTTACATAGATGATTGTATGATCTTCACCAAGGGAAAGACCAGGGAAGAACACGAGTCGATTGTTCGGGAAGTTCTTCAGCATTTGCGCGAGAACGACCTTTACGTGAAACCAGAAAAGTGTTTCTTCTCTCAGGAAAAGGTCGATTTCTTGGGAATGACGGTATCTAAAGAGGGAGTCGAGATGCAGGAAAAGAAGGTGTCTGGGGTCATGGATTGGCCCGTTCCCACCTGCCTAAAGCAGCTCCAAGGCTTCCTCGAACTTTGTAATTATTATAGGAGATTCATCGAAGGATTCACAGAGATCGCTTGGCCCCTGAACAATCTCATGAAGAAGGATACACCTTTCGCATGGGAATCAAAGCAGCAAGCAGCGTTTGACACGCTGAAGTCCAAATTCCAGTCCGCCCCCCTCCTTGCATATCCGGATAGGAGCAAAGAGATGCGAGTGGAGATGGACGCCTCGGACATCGCTACCGGAGCTGTACTTTCGGTCCACTGTGACGACGACCTTTGGCGTCCCTGCGCCTTCATTTCCCACTCCTTCGACAGCGCAGAGCGCAACTATCCTATTTACGACAAAGAACTGCTTGCAGTCATCCGCGCCCTCAACGAATGGCGCCATTACCTTATTGGTCGAGAAAGATTTGAGATCTGGACTGATCACAAGAACCTTGAATATTGGAAGAAGCTGCAAACCTTATCGGGCCGACAAGCGCGCTGGCATGCGCTTCTCCAAGAATTCAACTACGTCATGGTTTATAAGCCTGGCTTGAGTAATGGATGTGCTGATGCACTCTCTCGCTGGCCGGATCATGGCGATGCCGCCCTGGGTCACAACCAGGACATCACGGTTCTTCCAAAGGATGTTTTTATTAACAATGTCTCTCTTTCTTCCTCCTTTTACGACAAATTATGTACGGAATCCCTTAAAGAGGGAGTGAACTCTGTAGACGGTTTTGTGTTCAATGACATAAACAATATTTTCAAAAACGACAAAAACAAAGTTTTCGTTCCCTCTACTTTACGTCTTGAGTTACTTAATATCTGCCATGATTCCCCAATAGCTGGTCATTCTGGCCACGCTAGAACCGTTCATTTACTTACACGACATTTCTCGTGGCCTGGTGTCACCAAAGACGTTAAAAATTACGTAAATCGCTGTCAGGTGTGCGCTCTCACGAAGGGATCATCAAAGCCACCGGCAGGAAAGCTTCTCCCGCTTCCCACACCACAGCATCCCTGGGAAGACCTTAGTGTAGATTTCATTACGGGTCTACCTGTGTCTAATAATTTTACGGCTATCTGCGTCGTAGTGGACCGCTTCTCTAAAGAAGTTGTATTTATTCCCACTTACGATACTGTTTCCTCTTTGGACCTCGCTTCTATATTTAGGGATAATGTTTGGTGTGTACACAGACTCCCCTCTTTGGTCGTTTCGGACTGTGGTCCACAGTTTGTCTCGGAGTTTACCACACAGCTTTGTAAGCTGTTAGGAATTTCTCAGAAGGTGTCGACCGCCTATCACCCCCAAACTGATTGAAACACCCAAAGCCCAACCCTATACAGGGTCTGCTCTGAAAGTGCGAAAAGGGAAGAGAAAGGGGAAAAGTACTACTAGTACTACTGGGTTCACACTCTCAATGAAGGTGCTATGGGGAGAGCACCAAGAGAACTAAACTGGGTTCTCTGGTGGGCGACTTTGGCCTTTATATACTACTTAGGGGTTTACATATGTTGTGGTACAATCTACGATATAACATATGGTATAGGTGCTGGAACGGTGCTACTGCTGCATGTATCATAAAGGCAGTGAGCGGTAATGAGAAACATACCTGATGCGCCAGGCATCAGAATGGAAGGAGCCCGAGCGATCGTATATGAGCAGGCAATATGTTATGCGATCGGATAGGGGCGACATGCGCTATAGGCATGCGTGACCGATCAACGGCGTGACGATCGTGACATAGTGTGAAAGCCATGACCCTACAAAGGGTGAGAAAGAACAAGGTTTCCCAGGGTCACGTGCTGTGAAGATAAGATAAGATAAGGAAAAACAAAGTAAAGTGAAGCGAATAAATCTACGATAGGGGTTAATGAGAGTAGCGTTTGTAACACTGATGGCCAGACAGAGCGTGTTAACTGCGATCTCGAGCAATATCTCCACGCTTACGTCACTAAACGGCAAGGAGACTGGTCGGAATGGCTCAAAATGGTGCAATTCCAACACAATAACTCCTTATCATCCGCTACAGGCTCAGTTCCCTTCGCCATCACGCGTAACTACTACCCCCGGTTGGGATTTGAAGGGAAAGCCAAGGAGTTATCGGGATTCACACGGGATCTGGGAAAATCCCACAAGGAAGTAGAAGAAGCGTTGAACGCTTCCAAAGAAAGAATGAAACGCTTGGCCGAATCCTCTCGGTCCGATGTGCCGGAGTACGTTATTGGCCAGCAGGTCTGGCTTTCCACGGACAAACTGAAGCTTCCATATACGGTGAGGAAGCTCACTCAAAAATGGATCAGACCATACCGCATTCTTCAGGTTCTGCCAAATGCCGTCGAATTAAAATTGCCAAGTACGGTCCGAATTCACCCTACTGTCAACATCTCGTGCGTGAAACCTTACTGCGAGACGCTTCCAGGACAACAAGTCCTTCGCCCAGATGCCATTAAAGTTGATGAAGAAGGGTATGAGCAGTATGAAGTCGACTACGTCGCCACCTCTTGCCTATCAAAAGGGAAGATTCAGTACCTGGTCCATTGGAAAGGATATGACGAAACCGATCGCACGTGGGAACCACGCGAAAACCTTAATAATGCACCAGACGCTATCACCAAGTTCCACACTGCCAACCCAGTGGCACCTCGTCAACTCCGCGGTCTTTCTATGGGAGAATTCACTTCCTTAATTACACCTTACATAAACTACACCGAGATTAATTCCGTGACCACGACTCGTCTGGAATACGAGTCCTAAAGAGGGAGTAGTGTTATGATATACACATTATTTTCAAACTTTTACCTTATCATTTCTCCTTTACCAGTCACATGACCAGTGCATGTGATCGTGGGAATGTCACATGATTAGAGTCTAGGCTCTATGATGTCATACCACATGTTATTCATTTCCATCAACCCTGAGACACGCTTCTTTAATTACCGCTCCTTCTCTCACGGGTCCCTTCTTTAGTTTACCCTCTTTTGGTAGTGTCTCTCGCGCACTGCTTGGTCCGTGCACAGTCTCCCCATGTATATAAAGTAGACCACTGGGGGTTTAAGTCCCCAGTCAAATCCATTCGTCCTTATGGCTATTCAGTGGGGATTAAGGTTTCCGGCTCGCATTCACTTCATTTGTGTTTGCCAGTGCTAGTGTGCACTGCGATTGAGTTGTCCAGCCAGTGAATAATCGTGACCATGAACTTTATTGTTCTGAGTTGCAACATAGATCCTAAAGTCTATTGCTTTCTTAAGGATCTCGTTGGCGAAGGAGAAATCGATCTGAGCTTCATCCTTGAGGATAGCGAATTCCTGCAAGAATAGATCAATGGCCTTGCCGTTTTGCCGAAGAGCCAAGAGTTTTCACAGACTCTCATGAGGGAGTACATCTATTTGGAAGTACTCTCATATAACCACCTGTAATCGGTCCCACGGTGGCCAAGCTTTGTCTCCGACATGTACTTTGTTGCCATCTGTTACGAACACTACTCTCATTTAACCCCTATCGTAGATTTATTCGTCTCACTTTTACTTTGTTTTTCCTTATCTTATCTTATCTTCCACAGCACGTGACCCTGGGAAACTTCTTCCTTATCACCCTTTGTAGGGTCACTGCTTTCACCACTGCACATCTGTCACGTCAGTCACGTCAGACACGTCAGTCACAACTTTTGATCGGTCACGCATGCCCTTAGCGCATGTAGCCCCTGTCCCGATCGCTTCACTTATAGCCCGCTCGTATATGATCGCTCGGGCTCCCTTCCATTCTGATACCAGGCATATCAGGTATGTTTCTCATTCCCGTACATAGCCTTTATGATCCATGCAGTAGCTGCACCGTTTGTGCACCTACACCATATGTTACATTGTAGATTCTGTCACAACATATGTAAACCCTAGGTAGTATATAAAGGCCAAAGTCGCCCACCAGAGAACCCAGTTTAGTTCTCTTGGTACTCTCCCCAAAGCACCTTCATTGAGAGTGTGAACCCAGTAGTACTTAGTACTAGTTTCCCCTTTTCTCCCTCGCTTCACACCTTCAGAGTAGACCCTGTATAGGGTTGGACTTTGGGTGTTTCACCATCAGCATCGTTAAACGTATCATCTTCTTCGCGTAGATATTTTTCTAGGTAAATCTGGGCGAAGCCATCTGCCTTCTTTTCGAATCAGGAGAGGACCGCGATGCAGCGCAGCTTATCTGTCTTCCATTCTTGGGCTTTGTTATGAAATGACACCCCATTTCGTACATTTTCCTTACTTTACAATACACCACTCATAGCATTACCCCTCAGTAGTCCTGTCGCAGACTGACTACCTATAGGTCGGGCTGGGAGAGCCCCTATGTTTGGGTGCACGTGACCATGGGACCAGCACGTGACCCTGGGAACGGTCACCTGACCAGTAGCAGCCAAAGGCCGTCTGGAGAAGACAAGGCGATCACGTGATCCAGGAAGGATATGATCACGTGACGACGAGACCCTGTGACTAACGCGACCACGTGATCCTGTTGCTAGTCACTTAGGAGCTAGGCCGCGTCACACTGCGAGACTCGTCACGACGCCTGTCACTCGGGCCTGGAGCTAGGGTCAAGGGAACAGCTCCCCAATGGAATGGGCATAGGGCTCCACCACCCTGGGCCAAGGGGAATCAGTTAGCAGGGCTGAGGACATTACTTTAACTAGCAGGTACCGTATATACATGGTAGCGTACTGCTCGGTCTGTGCGCCTAGTTAGACACTATAAATAGGGTGCATGCAAGGGCCAAAGCTCTCCAGCTTTGACCATCTTGTCGCCTCCTTCCATTTGCCCTAAGACCGTCCTAAGCCTCAGTAGCAGGATACGGGTTAGCAGTTCTAGTTGGGTTGCGACTGTGGGAGTCCGTAGGGCTAGCCATGCCTCGGACGGCTCACCTTACTCTCTTCTCCCTTCAATGGGAATCTACGGTGTTGTAGGAGGTCGCCGGTCAGAACACCGGGGCAAGTCAAGACACGAGGAAACCTAGGAAGCACATGGGCCAGGTTATGGCCAGGAAGTGCGGGACTATGCTGAGTCCCAGTTCATCACCTTCGGATGATGATAGCTGATGCTGTCCACCATTACATGATGCAAGGGTCGAGCGCTCCACCTCGACAGCCTACTCCTTTGTTTGTCTAGGTCCAGTGTTCCTCATCTGGGCCTCGACCAGTCCATCTCCCCTGTTGACTTGCAACAGGCTTATACCCATAACCTTAATTTGACAAACCACAAACGAAAGGTGGCTCGTTCTCCATCCCACTTGTCTGGGTCCGCGACCCTCTTTGTAACGCTTCCTTTTTCGGTCTCTAATGAAAGCTCCTTCATGCGTCAGAGCAACTCGTCGATATCATATCTTGTACCCATCTTGATCTTGCCTTCGTACCCTTACCACGCAGACTATTTCAACCACACTCTGGGGATATGGTAAACTAGTTTTCGGAGGTGAAATCTTCTGCTTCGTAGATAGTATCGGTATCGTCTTCTTCAGCTCCATTCGTCGGCCGTATCGTATATCGTAGTAGTAAACAAAAGGCTATCATTGGCACAGGTCCACACCGGGGAGAGAACCTTATCGCCATGCATGACATCACAGGTGATCACGCGAACCTGGGTACACTAGCGTAGTACCAATGTACGGAGGGTTAGACAGTCAACCCACAACCGGGACTAGTGCACTATGTCTGACAGCAACGTTATCCGTATTTAGATGGCGGACGACCATATAGACAAATATTTGCTCGGTATTCTATGTCGAAACTTATAGTGTAGACGAGCTATACTTAGCTTCATACTTAGTTTCTCTTATCACTTACATATCATTATGTTAGTTACGTATTACGATAGATTCCCATACTATAATCTAGACAGACCTAGACCTCTATGACATCACAGGTCATGTGATGTGGTCTAGGCTATGACGTCAGTGCTACGTCATACCCTATGCCC
>QGOH01008671.1:1625-22163 GCA_003313155.1 Boletus sp. MG95
GTTTCCTTAGTCACAAGTAAGCGAAAAACTCTAACTGCGACAATGGTGCGCCCACCAGCTGCGAATGCAGCCGCAGTCCGGATCTCTTCCTCCTCTGCAGAAAAGTGGTCGATAGCATTGTCGAACACGTCATGCTGGATAGACATATCGCTAAGCAGTATAAGGTGACGCATCTTCTAAATAACTTGGATACTTACATAAAGCGACCTAGCTCTCCCAAGATCAACAGGCTGAGGACAACAGTTGACGACTTGGCTTTCGATGATTTCTATTCGGTCAAATATTCGGATAGTCCCAAATGAGACAAGACAAAGACCATACCTTGACAGCCTTGGAATACTCTGCGATCGTACCAGCAGCAACGCCTTGGGAACTCCTGACGACCTGCCCAACGCACTTTGCGACATTGATTATATTTACCTCCGTCTTTGGAGATTTTTCAGCGCAGATGACAAGGCTGGGAATCACGTGTGTCGAAATTTGCCTGTCTGCCTGAACCAGGGCCGAGAAGAATGCAAGCAAAGAGTCCAGAGCCGCACCAGAAACCGGGGGCGAATGTGCAATCTGATAAATATCAGCGAGCAATTCTTTCTCAACTACCGGGAACGTGATGGAAGGTGACAATTCTAGGAGAAGAGCGAGAATGGACAGCGCTTGCGAAAGTAGAGAGATATCTGAGGTGCCGACGTAAAGCTTTATCCGAGAGATAAGAGAAGGTGGGAGATCTGGAGGTATTTCAGATTCATATCTATTGGGTGTGTTTGTTGAGCCGTCAGTAAGGCGGAAGGATAAATTTACCTTTTTAGCAAGGTGTCCAGTGCAGTGAAAACCTCTGGCTTTCCACCCCGACCACTCTTCTTCAGCAGGACCATGATCCATTCCAGGCAGGAGTTGACCCATTGGTCACCAATATCCACGTCCCGAGCAACCTTTGTAACAACCTTGACCGCACCAGCAGTATTTCCAGTGGTGCGACATATCGCCTGCCACTCCCTTCCGCCTTTCGACTTCATCATATCTGTTGCGCATATCCACAGATCGGCCACGCAGTCCTCGGCACAACTGCGCACCTCCGCATCCGTATCATGCATGCCGAGTCGCTGCAGGGCTTCATCATAGACCCGTTCCGGCCAATCACTGTTCTTCACCGGTCGCGTGGCATTTAGCAACGCGGAAAAGACACGGAATGCCTCAGATGCAACTCGGGGATGGCGCTCCCGGAGAGACTTGAGAACGACGGACGTAAGCGTGGGTAGCGACGGGCTAAATACTGCAGGTGCATGCGTGGAGAGGAAGAGGGCAAGGAACGAGAGACATGTTAAATGCAATGTCGATGTCGTCGTAGTTGGTGACTGAGAAAGGATGCTTTTTGACGTCGCCACGATTGGTCCAACCTGGCTAGATAGCGACCCTGGCAACACACCAAGGAGAGCATAAAGTAACTGAAACCCAGCCTGTACGGTTCCTGGTGCAGTCTTGGGCGGTTTTAGCTGACCGAGTAGCGCCTTTGACAACGCAGGGACCTGTGACCTTAGGAGTGTGTAAGGGGTCTCCTCGACATCCATCCGCTCTTCGCTATCACGCTTCCTCTTTCCGCGCATTCCAGAGTCCCCTTCTAGACTTTGCGGCAGACCACCGTACATACTCGTTTGATTGAGCAGCGTGGCATAGGCAGCCCATACCTCGAGGCGGACCGTTTCTTCTCTGTCGTTAAATCGGGATATCAGGACGGGAGAAACACTTTTGTACAACGAAACCAGTAATTCCGGACGAGTAACAATCACAGCTGACAGTAATTTTGTTGCAGAACGACGAATCTTGTATGAGGTATCTTCGTCGTCAGAGTACCTGGAGACAGTGAGTATGCCAGACATACAATATGATGCGTTAACGAACTGATCAAGCTCTCCGTCGTCATCGTCATCGTCAGCATCTGGCATCGCTTCATCTTCGCCATCATCCTCGCCAGCGTAATTCTATGTTAAAATCAAGAATTGTCTCGCGATATGAATGTAAACCAACTTACGGGGTCATACTTGATGTACAGGTTCCCTACTTGTATCATGGAATCTACGAATGGTGTTGCTTCTCCGGGCGACCTCAGTAATAATGTCTCCAAAGCCTATAACAGTTGAGAGAAAACCAGAAAGTTCTAGACGCATATGCGCTACCTGCAAGCACCCCTCCCTCAGCTCGTCGTCGTCACGTTTCACTGCTTGTAATAGGCCAGGTACGATGTCTCCTAATGACGGTGTCAACTGTTGCGGCGACTGTCTGAAGATCGCAGCGATAAGGTTCACTGTGGTCCTCTGTTGCTCTATGTTGGCGTTCGCTACGAGGAAAGGCAAAATATTGTTCTGAAGTAAAGTCGTGAACAATTCTGGCGGAGCGACGGGGACAAATTGAGACAAAGTGGATATGGCGCGTTTTCTGACAGCAGGACGTGAATGTGTCAGAAGAGGGGCAATGGCGGTTAGTGGTTGTGGATTCAGAGAAGGATCAGCGAAGTGAGCTGGAAAGCGTGTGATAAGGATCGAAAGTGTCGACAGTGTCTCTAGTAGTGTCTCCGGCGGGGTGCCGGGCTAAAGTGAATGTTTGTCAAAGAAAAATGTTTCGAGTGAATTCATATTACACTAGAAACTTGTCCAAGTAGCTTTGGCGTGAGCTTTGCACATGCCTTCCCGGCGATCTTGCCGTCTGGGGGCAGTTCCGATGTAATCGTCTTCAGCGCTATGAAGTGGCGTCAAAAACCCGTCATCTCGCATGATGTGTAGGTGCTAACCAAGCCCGGATATATCTCGTAGTTCCTCATCCTTCCCGACCGAATGGTTGATAAGGCTGTCCACGACAAGTTCCATTTGGTTCTCTCTGATAATCTTGATGAGTTGTCCGAGACTTGAGTACCGTGCGACACGATCCTTAGCGTGATGAAGCCAATGCTGAACCCGGATCTCAAACACACCATTTGACTGCCTGGTTCTTGACCTCGGAGATCGTATCTTCGACGAGTTTAAGGACTTGGCGGAGAACTTTGTTCTCGGTGGTCTCATCGCCGAGGAAGCTGTTTTGATCCTGCTTGATCTCAAGCATTAGATCGTTCAATCCCATGAACCTGCGGTACAGGTTAGAAAACTTGAGAACCAACACTCTGACGCGTCTAGGGGTTGATCACGAACCTGAAATCCTGGTCGGTGGACTGCATCTAGAAATCCCCAGCAAAGTGAGTTTTTCGTGCATACGCGACAAATACGATCCTCACCTTTTCCACCAGACTATTCATCAAGTATGTTTTCGTCATTTTGGAGGAGGTCGGGTGAAAGACGCATACAACGTTGAGTGAAGATGACAGCGGGACTTTACCAGTGTACAGCCACCGCCTGTGCCACCACGCAAACGGCATTCCAATTTCCGGCTTAGAGCCGTGTGACATTATGTCACAACATGTCACACTGTCTTGTATGTAGTAATTTTTCGGGGATAGTCAAGCTCAAGTACAGCCCTGTTCTGTAGCTCCCTGACTGTATTGAAGAATCGATCCAAATACGGTGGAGGACAGGTGCGAACGGAACACTCTTAATGTCACACTGAAACGCATTTACAGAATTCATTAAATATCACTATTCGAATGGGTACACTCCGATACTACCAAGGTGCGTGCAAATGTTTAACAATACAAATGAGCGTGGAACATGAAGAAAAGGCCACAGATGGACCAAGTTATCCAGGCCGGAGGCAAAAATGAAGGGACATCTCGTCCAGAGAGCCACCCCATTAGGAATCGCTGTCGGATTCTAGCAGGCCAGCATCCGATAACAACCGATGCGTGTGCTGAATGTCCGGTTTGATGTCTCCATTGAGTGGTGCAAACCACTTTCGAACTCGGCTCCTTGCCACATGAAACTCCACGCACCAAAACAGACCATTGTCCTGTGCTTACGTTGTCAATCCAAGACGGTTACCCTGCGTGAATTTTCTTACAGATCTCGTCCTTCCTTTCTTTGCCTGGCCAACGACTTTGCCGCGATACCAGTCACCATCACTGGCACAAATCCATACACTCTCCCCACTCTGAAGACAAATTCAGATCGAATTCAGGCGCGCTAGGGTTCTGGCGCTTACCTTGAAACGATACGGCCATGGCTCGTCGAGTTCTTCTGGGTGCATTTCCGAGAAGATCGGGTCCGCCCAATCGCCATCATCCCAGGTGGTGAGGTCGACGGAGTGTAACTCCAGTTTAGCTGGAGCAGGACGCGTCGTACTGCCATAATATGGTCCGTTGGCAATTTTACTTTGTTGACTGTACGTTGTTGCAGTAGACATGGGTGCAGTTTAAGCAAGGGGGTTTGAAATGCCGCGTATCGGTACAAACCATGGTTCTTATACATTGTAATAGGTGGACCTGAGTGGACAAGACACAGGTTACCCACAGCTTGTGATTCCCTTTGTTCTGTGTATATCTGGAAATCTGTGGAAATGAAGCGCGCTTTGATTGTAAACAATAAAATCTGTCGCACGGGCGATCTTGGAAAAACAATAGCTAGTCGTCATACATTTGGCAGCTTTGACCAACATAGCAACTATTATCGAAAGGATGTTACAAAGGCACGACGACTGCTTTGCGAATACAGCATGCGCGAAGCTTTTGATAGGAACCCAGCATGATGTAGATCAGTGAACAGCTTCAAATGATTGTACTTCCGGCGCTGTATGTGGCACTTCCAAAACACCGCGCCGCAGCTAGTACGGGAACGGAAGCGCTCCCTCTATTGGCCCAGTGATGCCATCCTTCTCTGCACTCTCATCCAAAAACTGGAGAAGGACATCCCGGTACCCTCTACGTCCCTTGTAAAACGCAACGTCTTCGGGCCAACTTCTTACTGCGCTTGCCAGGCGCGCAGCGACACCTCGCTCGCGTGCGAGTTCCTCCACTTTAAACTGATACGTACGTATTCCAAACACGATGGCACCTGTGCGGGGAAGTCGACGTAGAGTCTGTCTTTCGCTCCTGAGACGGAGAGTCGAAGGGGAAAGAAACGGGACATCCCTTGTGCCATGGCCTCGCCCACCAAAGTCGTCTTCTGGGCCGTTAAGAGATTCGGACCAACTGAGTTCCTCGGGATCAACACTAGACAAAGTCCCATCCGTACTTAGCCCTGTCTCTGGAGCTCTCGGTGGGACAACCTGTATGGAATAGTTGTTTCTAATCACCGGTTTGTCGAGAGGCAAGCGTTGGAAGAAACGGTTCATGCTGAGTTGCAGCTTCTCCTTGACTATGAGTAGTCCATTAAAGAGGTTTACAATGTCTTCGAAAAAAGAGTACTCTTACACTGAGGCACCTCACCGGAAAGGTGTATTTCGTCTAGCGGCATTCCAATTTTGTCACGCATACGCCAAAATCCTAACAGAGGTGAAGAAAAAGCCATCGTTCAGGAGAAGTCAGGCAACACGGAGCGAGGCACATACCTGGCACACATATGAGTCCTGCCTGGAAGTAATACTTCCCATCCGTTCCTTATCAATGCAATGAGCAGCGCAGATTGTTGTGATCCACTGGTCATATTACCTTCTATCATTATTGCGATGTCATCTTGCATTCTTGTTCAAATGGTCAGCGGCGTGAACGGTCAATAACACCGACAACGTTCCTCCACTCACAGACCGTTTACTATCCTGAACGCCTCCTCTCCCATTTCCACATCGCCCATTGATTCGAGGACCCCAAGATCATACTTTTCTCCGGTCTCAATGACCTCAATTGTCTTCACTGGCATTTTGCCATGCCATGATAGGGGTATCCCTCCAATAGTCGGTATGGAAGCCGATGCTGGGAGACGTGAGGTACGGAATGAGGATGGGTACCGTCGTGGGAGATATTCCACGAGCTCATACAACAACTCTTTCACTGCAAGTCAGGGTTAGCGATCAAGGCGCGGGCAAGTCTCTCAAAACAACGAACCTGCTTGAGCTCCGCCCGCGACTTTTACACTTTCGTCCTCGCGAGGAGGGAGGACGCGTAGGACTGTTTTCCCGCAGTGGTTTACTCGGAAAGTGCGAATTCGTTGATGGGATGAGAAAGATTCGTCAAGTTCCATCCATTCAGTCCAAGGCATTGTGCGAATGCCCATCGTTACGCTAAACAAATGGACCGAGCGTGAGCAATGCGGACATTCGATGTATAAAAAAAACACCACGGCACCGCCGCATGGGTCATTGTCATGTATATGACAACATACAAGGAAACAGTGCAGGGACTTCACTTACTGGTACTCGCCCCATCTGAAGGGACGGTATGGTACGGGCTTCACATCCTTTGCCGGGTGAGGACAAGGTGTTATCTCTGGGTACTCAAATGCTAGAGGGGACCAGACTTTAATGTTCGAGATGGATTGAAGCCCCATATCCGATGCCTTCTCAGTAATCCTCCTGAAACGTATCTTCAACGTCTAACATACCTCCTGGTTCTCGATCCTTGTTCTGATCTTTCCGTTGCGCTGGCTCGGTGTCAGGACTGCTCAACACATTTTGATTTGTGCCGTGTCGTTTAGTTCGGTGCCATCCGAGAGCTCTATAGAGATAATAGATTGCGAACGATTGAAGGATAATTGGCAACAAGACGTGAAGAAAGGTAGTCTTGCTTCTGCCTTGACCGACGGCTGCTCGGAGACTCGTGATCCACGCATTCATCGTTGGGGCGCGATCGATTGATCAGAGGATCGATCCCTGCAGGAGGTTGCAGACTTGGAGTCAGTAGTAATTTGGCGCCGTTATATTCATAGGTGCGAAGGAGTCATTTCTTTCCCAAGGTCGCTGCGTACTTTGTCACGATAGTACATGGTCCAACTTTGGTGCCCGAGTCACTGAGAAAATGCTCACCTCGTCACCCTTCCCTGTCCAACTGTTAACAAATACGTTAGATTCCAGCCAGGCAAGTCCAGGTGAACGTCAGTAATGTCTCAATCCTAGACACCGAACCGTGACAGTTCTTCCCAGGTTGTCGATTACGTACGTGCAAATAGCAGGACGTTGGGGTGGTCCGAGATGACCCCAACTTTCGGATTGCAAGCCCCAAAGCGTGGTTGACCGTTGCAAGTTGTTTCCTGGTCACTGCAATCCAACTCTTCTTGTTTTCACTCATGCTTTGGTTATTCTTCTCTGCCTTGCACTTCTTTTCAAAGGTCTGACGTGTTTCTTCCCCAGGCGACCGGGCATTCTTCAACATGCATTTGCCTTGGAGCGAGCTGTCGTGACGCCATATGCCTTCGCCACCACAATTGTACCGACCATCTTGAGCTACTACGTTATGGCCGTACTGGTGCAATTGCCGCGCACGAGCCTTTACCGAGTTGCACTCCTTCCTCTAGTGTTTTGGATGACCTTCCGAGCCAACATGTCTCTTGATTTATCGTGGAATTATCCAGGTTACTGTTATCTCAATCATGGACTAGCAGTAAGTGTCGATTTTCCGCCAGGGTTGTACAGGCTCAAACTCTGCAATCCAGCTGGGCATGTTTTCCATTGCAATGCGAAGCACGGCATGGGTGTTTGCACAGCAACCTTACACTAGATTGCCAATCTGCAGGTCGGGAAATGGCACAACCAATGGTGTTAATCGAAATACCCACACCAAGCATGGCGTCTCCGTCTCTTCCGCAATATGGAATGCCTGGGATCTCATTGTAAATTTCAGGGGAATTGGGTGGAACGGACCTCAGAAGATGCACATCCCAACGCCGTATTTCCGAGTGGAATCCCGATCGGTGTTTACCTTACTTTCTCTTTGTCGATTCATTTGCTCGGCGCTCGTATTCGACATCTTGTGCAGGACCATCCAGTCGTTTGGACCCGACACCTTTGGAACACCAAAAGGTGGTACTATCTTCGATTCATCGCTACCTCCACAGGAACGGTACATGAAATCATCTATTGTCACAGTGCTTTCTGGGATCACTGCATACGCTATCATCGAGGCAGTCTACCAGCTACATGCAGCGTTGTTCACGATATTGTTCCAGCAATACTCATCGCAGTGGCCCCCTCTTTTCGATTCCCCTTGGTTTTCAACCTCGCTCGCTAGTTTCTGGGGACGAAGGTGGCACCAACTCTTCCGTGAATCGTTTGTGGCGGTAGGGAGTAAGCCGTTGGAAAGATATCTTGGACGGGCTGGGATCGTCATGGGTGCTTTCGCTGTTTCTGGTGTTCTGCACGACCTCGGGGTGCGGGGAATGGGCCGGGGCGGAGACACACTTCCAACTATGGGATTCTTCCTCGTGCATGGTGTTGGGGTCGCGGTGGAATATGCTTGGAAACAGGCCACCGGAAAACGTGTCGGTGGGGTCATCGGTTGGTTGTGGGTGTTTTCCTGGTTTCTCCTGTGGGGGCATCTTGTCGTGGATGTTTGGGCAAGGAAAGGTTTGATTGGATCTGAATTCTTCCCCGAGGCTTACAGACCTACGACGGTGTTTCTGAATTGGATATCTCAGAAAAACGAGTCTTTATAGGCGTCAGTCCTCGTCTTCATCACTTGCTCAGAACACTATCTAATACCATGAGTAGACACCACGTAAACCCTAACTATTCTAACATTCCGTTTATGTAAATTTACATCTTGTAGAAACCGCAGAACTAAATCTTCTTGAAAGCCTGGACCTTGGCCTGGACTCCGACCAGCGAGCAGAAGGTGTAAAATTCAGTTGGAATGTTTAATAATGCCAGTCTCGACGATCCGTACTGGGTTGATGACCACAGTGATTCAAGCACGTGTGCAAGTCAATGTCGCTCCTGTATCCTTGAAGCTTAAGCTTGAGGGTCGTGCGAGTGGATAGACTGGTAGCCCATGTACCCAAGAGCGACGTTGTTATCCTCCCCGACGGTATCGGTAACCAGGACGATCTGACATGTGCCAGAACAGTCGGGCGCGCTGAAAGAGATAAGGCGAGTCTGCGCTGGGAAGGTCACGTCAGAGGTACATAGCATCGAGTAGAACGCCGCTTTCCGGTGGCTCGGCGTCGCTAACCTCGCCGGAGGACTGCCACTCCAACAACGAAAGATTCGAGGGGGCATTCATGAGCTCAACGTTCAAACGTTCAAAATCACAGCAGGAACGACCCCAAATTTCCTTTTTTGCTAACCGTCCTCCAATGACGGCTTCAAATGGCCTGTGGTTCGTACAAGAAATTCTCCATTATTATAATAAAAAAAGTGTTTCAGCAGAGTCATCGATTGATAACGATACATACCGTCTCTGCAGATCGGCGGTCTTGACTCTGGTGCGTGAGGAAGGAATAGTATACTTTGAAAAGTCCAGCGAGGGACCTTTATTACTGCAAATTAAGGCTTGTGGGAGCGGTCGTCAAGCGATAACGTTACATACTGTCCTTGCAGATCAGTGGGCCCGGGTGCCCGCAATGATGTCGAGAAAATAAGGGGAGAAGCGTGGCGAGAGACACGGGACGCGTGTTCATGTGATCCAGTGTAATATGAGTACCCCCCAGGCTGGCAAGGTGAATGTGCAACTCGCACCGAGATTCTCTACGCTGTCCTGACAAAACATATTCAATTCAATGTGCTCGTGTTCCGGGATGAATCGATGAAGGCACATGCGGGATCAGAATATTTATTCCTCCAGGGTCCACGGCACAGTGAAAACATGAGGCTATGCTTCTTCGCGGTCCGCGGGTATAGTGCACCGCCGAGAGAAAATTATTTCACAAGACGTGCAAAGAGAGAATCTCCTAGTGCAGGGGAAGAGTTCGCATGTTTCTGATGATCAACACAGATCAAGCACATGCACATCGTCTTCCTCATAGGTGTCAGGGGGAATGAGACTTCGCGCGAAGCTGGCTTCGTAACACGAAGAAAGGCTTAGACTCACAATAGATTGGGTCGATTTGCGGCATGTTCGGCCACTTTTGAAACGACACGAGACTCACCGAAGTTGGTGTGGAAGACAGCCGTCAACAAGGCACAAACCATCCATCTGGACAACGTGACAAGCGTCGTTTATGCGGACATTTGCGGCGTAACCAGACCGGCGGCCAAGGGGAGGTTGCAATTATGAAGAGTAGGCTGTATATTTTCTGCTTTGCAGCCAATGATAGCATGCCTACTCGGGTCCACATCCTAGAAGCAGTGCATATCGCTTTCGCACTCCAAAGGCTATGTATCATGCATGTCATGAATAACGTTCTTCCTGTATTCACATTTGTCTTATTTGTTTCTGAATAACTGCCCAACCGAGGGTTGGGGTTTGCTCACCTGAGACTGAAATGGTCGGTCGTCTTGTCGAAAAATGAGCGTGACTACGGCGAACGAGGTAAATGTTATTGTCCTGTAAGTCATATATATTCATTCTGAACTGAATGTCCTCTCGCTGAGTAAAACACACGCGACAGTTTCAACGAAGCGTGGCGGAAGGGAGTCGTAAGAAATGTAAGGTATCAAAGAGGTGTGTAAGCAGGGGGAGGCTCTTCAACGTTGTTGGAGGTTCCCGTGTATACGGGGGACAGTGCGGATGGACGTGCTGCATTTAGAAGTGGGGTGACGCCGGACGGTTGCAGAGAGGGTGCTGGTGCTGGAGGAGTCGCAACTGAAGGGCTTCGAGGCGGAGAAGAAGGCAATGGAGGGAGAGGTGATTCTGCTACATTCATCTGTGTGCTACGAGGTAATGTAGATGATGGAGAAGAGGGAGGCGGAGACGCGATTGTAGTGAGCCTGTCTTTGTGAACGGAGGATCGAAGAGAGAGCAAAGTGGTGTCAAGCGACGAGGTGGGCTGTGATAAGGTATTCGAGGGAGCGCGCATCGACACCGATGATACTGGTGAGGTTGGCTCCGGTATTGTGCAGGCAGTTGACTGCGATCGTGAGTGACGCTGATAGGTGTCATATCCGCGAGGGGGGTATTGCGGTGCGTGTACAGGCGGTGGGGCAGGCGAAGTAACTTCATGGTATGTATGATAGCCACCGGGGACTGGTGCATTGTATGGCTTTGGTGGATTCGCTGACCACCCTCTGGCCATCCCATCGTGGGGGTTATGCGACAAGCGCAACATCCTTTTCCGAAGCCGGCGCCGTCGAAAACACACTCCGCATATGAGAAGAAAAAGGACTAGCACCGCTGTAGTGATTTCAGAGAACTCCTTGGCGTTGTATTGGAGAGGACTGACCACTGGCGACCATGATGCCAATCATAGTTGAGTGCGACAAACCACAGCTGGTTGTAAGGATCGATGACCATCAATGTGTGGGATGTATATGGCTCGAGGGAAGCTTACGGATCATCATCATCACCGCAAGCAGACACCACTGGAAGGCACGATGACCACCCTACGACTGCAAATGCAATCTGACCCACAGCTCGAGCACGATGTTGGCGCATAACACAATGATTACGGGGATGCGCCGTCGGTACTTATGACCAGAACGTGCGTAAACAGAACTTGCTGTGGGGGGAGGGGCGTCGTTGTACCAATCGGTATCAGGGAGAGTAATTTTTCAGGGAAACATGCGTTTATATCTCTCCCCGCTAAGGCACTGCCACACATCTAAACTAATAGTGCTGTAGAGCGCACTCCGCAGCCTTGCCAAGCGATCAACAAACTTCTCATCGGAGTCCCTCGGAGGCTCATGCATCATGGACGGGAGCGGGAGGAGTGTCGGCGACTTGTTCGTGACCACTTTGACGTGAGGCCGGGTGGGTAGAACAGAGAGCACACTCAACAACCTGAAAGACAGATCAAATATATCATGCAAATTAACCTGTCGAGTTGATGTAGGGATGTTCCACAAAGTACCATACAGCCCTGCAGTGCTCTAGGCCGTGCCAACACAAACATTGAGAGTCGAGTTGAATCTGGCAGCATGTGCGAATGAGAAACTCAGACACTATGCAGAGTCCAGATGGCAACTTGCAGGTCCGACAAGCTCTGTTCTAAACATTCTTAGCTCTCAAGATCTGCCAGCTTCACATGGCTGAAACAGCGCACTCTGGGGATCCGGGTAGGGAGGCTTTCTTGGTGAGAAAGAATGGCATTGACCGTGCGTCGTCGTCGTTCAACCACGGATAGATGTCCTGAAACCAATCATCCTCCCATTGTGTTCGCGACAGAGTTCGTCCAAGTGCTCCAGCATCGTAGTTCTGACGGTCACGCCTATGTCCACTACGAAGGTTCTGATAAACGATTGGATGAGTGGATACCAGGGTCCGAGTTGCGTCTCGTCGAACCCGACTCAGACGCTTTGCCATCGGGAACGAACAGTGGAAAGCGAAAGAGGGAGGTATCTACCAGTCGCGCTGGTTCACCGACCAATTCTACACGAGCAAGTTCGTTAGAGGTGCCGCTTCTCCCAGACGCACAAACCGCCCCAGCATCCCAGGACACTATGACAGAAGAAGACTTTGATGTTCAACACTACAAACATCTCACTGCGCAGAGAAACTTTGACAAAGTCAACTTTGGGCGGTGGCAGATCAAAACTTGGTACGTGTCCATCGCTCGGAAACAAGGTAGCTAGAAACATGCTTCCCATAGGTACTTCTCTCCGTATCCAGTAATGGAGTCGGAATCCGAGGAGAGCAGCAGTCAAGGTAGACCCTCTACTCCGATTCTTAAGACACCAAGTGTCACTCGGCGCTCGCACGGTCGGACTTCTGACTTGCTCGCCGGTGGCCTCACGCGCTCTTACCTCGCTGGTGAAATGTCCGTTTTGTGGGTCTGCGAACGATGTTTCAAGTACATGGCAGAAGGATCGATATGGGAGTTACACGCCGTGGGTGCACTCTGCTTCTAATTTCTGACAGGAACAGTGAAGTTGATTTCTTTCAAGAAAAAATGTGACAGAAGACATCCACCCGGTAGGAAAGTCTACCAGCGAGGAGCACATACTATTTGGGAGGTCGACGGAGCCAAGGAAAAAGTGAGACAACTAAATGACCAGTGCTCCCTTTTGTCACCCTTATGGTTCCACATAGCTTTATTGTCAAAATTTGTCGCTTTTCGGGAAGCTCTTCATCGATGTCAAGACCCTATTCTTCGACTGCGACAACTGTGAGGACACAGTTCTGTCTCCCGCACTCCAAGCCTCATTTTTACAGTTTTCTTTTACATACTGACGGATGCGGATTCGCAACGGGACCATGTATTAGGATTTTTCTCCAAGGTTGCTTTTTAATGAACAACTCACACTCATCTCAGCTGACACACAATGGCAGGAAAAATTTTCTTACGACGACTACAACCTCGCCTGCATAATTGTCTTGCCTCCATACCAGCGCAAAGGGTATGGAATGCTTATGATAGAATTTAGTACGTCACCCTCTAGTCACCCCTCTGATCTCGTTTTTACAAACCATCAGGTTATGAATTATCTCGCAGAAGCGGAAGAGTCGGCACCCCGGAACGACCGCTGTCAGACCTAGGGCTACGCAGTTATCTCACATATTGGGTGGCAACTCTCATACGTTTCTTGCGGTGCGCTTTCTCAGCCGTTTGTCGAAGTTTTACCTCTTACCCCAGCGTTAGACGTCTGTTGACGGTATTGCCACCTGAATATTTGCAAGTGACCACAGACCAATGGATGCCCGATATCTCACAACTTCAGCCAAATGAGGGCAACATGATTCGTAGAAAGCGGCCAAAGGGATGGGATGGTGAAATTAGCGATCCGGCATGGACTTGGTCAACCCCTCATCGGTTCGACGGTCTGTACCCAATTGTTCGTGTTGTGATGATGATCCTCAGCGTTGATGACAGAAGCGGCACTCCGACGGATCGAGACGATATCAAATCCTGATGGCAGCGCAACGTCCCATGTAGTAGTTCAATGCACGCTTGCTGATATTGCGCGTGCGACCAACCTTCGAGCCGAGGATGCTGCGTTTGCTCTGAATGAGTGTGGGCTTCTCGCACACGTACAGATGGACAACGACAACACAAGGAAGCAGATTGGTATCACGCGGGAGATGGTTGAGGCTGTAGCGAAGGAGCGACGGGTCAAGGATATGTGCATGAGCTTGGTGCATGTCTTATTGTAAACTTGCCATGTTAGCACTTTGCCTGCGAGTGTTTTTTGGGAGGAAAGCTGTTCAGAAGGAGAGGAAGCATGTTGTATATAAACCGGAGAGTGTGAGATGCATGACATGCATGGCATAAAAGGTACAACGGGAGAGACTGGGTGACTGTTTACTCCAGAGCTGCCTCTTGTTCCACAGCAAGAATTTCCTGACGCTTTTGTGCCAAACGATCTGCACGGCGTTCCCGAGCAGCCTGGGTGGTACCTCAGTCAGCCATAACGATGAAAACTGTTGATGGTAACAGACCTTGTTCCTGACACGACGAGCCTCCATCTGGTCCGTGAGGATTTTTGTGCGGTTCTTCTCAGCTTTGGCTTTGTGGATGTACTCCATGAGTACACGCTTGTTCTTGAAAACGTTACCCTTTGATTTCTGGTAGAGCGAGTGGTAGCTGGGGGAAAAGGAGGGTATGAGATCGGGGATTCCCGCGCGTGCGGGATATGGAAGAGACCCACAGGTGCTTATCGATCTTGCCTGCTTCTCTGTACTTCCTCAATAACCGCCTCAAGACCCGCTGTCTCCGCATCCATTGGACTTTGGTGGGCAGACGAGCCTCGGCAGTACCCTTTCGTTTACCCGGACCGGTGTGGCGACCTTTGCGCTTTGCAGCAAGGAGCTCACGTGTGCGGGCACGGGAGTGAATAACGGTGGGCTTGATGATCACACGGCCCTCTTTGATGAGTTTCTTGACATGCGAACGAGAGTTGGCGTTGGCGATCTCTGCCTGCTCGGCAGGATCAAGCCAGATTTTGCGTTTGCCGACACCAGAGACGGCTGCGGCGAGCCGTTTTTGAGAGCGTAAGTTGACCATGGGGGTGTCTGGGGAAGAGGGGACAGTTGATGAGGGCAACAAAAAGGAAGCATGAGTGGGCCTACCTTGATCGTGAGGGTGTCGGTGGAGGACGTTGTGCAAGAGTCACGATGTGCATGGATGGTGGCTTGTTACGTAATCAAGCCACATACCTTAAATGGGTAGAACTGTACAGTTAATGCTGAATAAGACTTGCCCACGGTCTGTTGTCCCATGCGTTTCTGGGCTTGCCGAACAGGCTAATTCGCGATTCGTCGATGTATTTTTGGACCCTGCGACCGGCTCCACGGTGGCGGGATATGTTTGATTTCATTTCGAGAATGTATTCCATTTCGTGATCCGCACAAGGGTCATATCCCCCGCACGATTGCTGGTGTGCAGCTACTTGAACAACGTGTGGGGGGTCTCGCGCGATGGACGTGGGGGGGTGTCTGTCTGGATCGGCATCGCAGCGATGTCCCGAGGCGCTGTTTTTGTCCAGCTCAGAACGTATCCCTTAGTCATCCCGGGCAGCGCTCCGAATGTTATTTGATTATTATTCTCTTTCGCCTCACTCCCGCAACGTCCACATCGTCGTCGCATCGCACCCGTCTCGTTTTCTTTCTCACCACTCTCAGAATGTCCCTGGCGAACTGATATTGTCTTTTCTTTTCTTCGAGGTGTTTGACTTCGTTACCTCACCGCCACCCTCGTCGTCCCTGCCTCCCTTCGCCAGGCCCTTGCCATGGCTGTCCCAGATTCGATAGATAATCCCCCTTCCTCGTCAGAATGCGACAGCTCGAGTCGCCCTTCTACCCGTCCCCCAAGCCAGGCCCCCAGCCGCGCACCGAGTATCTCCGCTGGTGTTCCTGGTGGAAAGGTGTCCGCGCCCGAACCACACTCGGCTCCGTCGAACGCCAGGTCCCCGCCTTCTCCCCAGCCCAATTCACGTCCCAGAGCACCCTCGAACGCTCACTCGGACGGTGGCCAGAAATTTACCCTTAAAGACCTCATCTCGTCCGCACCGAAGCTGAGTCGCAAGTCTTCAGCCATGTCAACTGGCAGTAGCAAGAAGTCCGATTCGGACGGCGAACGGAGATCCGTCACCGGGGACAGTACAGCCAGTCTCGCACAGAAGTATGGTGTTTGCCAAAAGGTTGCAATCGGCAAAGGCGCTACCTCTGTCGTTCGACTTGCTCACAAATGGGATAGAACCGAAGAAAAGCTGTACGCTGTCAAGGTATGAGAAAAATAATATTTATCGCCCTTCATCCGCCGCTCCGTTGATTACCTGCTAACGTTCCTCCCCTAGGAATTCCGTAAGAGACGAAAGAATGAATCAGAGAAAGAATACGTGAAAAAACTCACCGCAGAATTTTGCATTTCCTCTACTTTGCATCATATCAATATCGTCGAGACCGTGGATCTCGTTCAGGATGAGAGTCAACATTGGTGCGAGGTCATGGAGTTCTGTCCGGGCGGGGATCTCTACGCTGCCATCAAGAAGGGAGGCATGTCACCCAGCGAGGTGGAATGTTGCTTCAAACAAATCCTCACTGGCGTGTCATATCTACACAGCCAAGGTGTCGCCCACCGCGACATCAAACCAGAGAATCTATTCTTCGATACCAAAGGCCATCTCAAGGTTCGTGGTAGTCACATAGATTCAATCGTATTTTTTACACGTGCCCAGATCGGGGACTATGGTGCATCAACTGTGTATCGTCTGCCTTGGGAGGCAACAGTTCACATGTCCACTGGCCTTTGTGGCAGTGAACCCTACATCGCCCCTGAGCAATTCTTAGGCAAACGTAAGCAGCTAGGTGCACTCTTTCCAGAGGTAGTCTGATTCGCAGCTCCTTTCCTTAATTCATAGCCTATGACGCCCGTTTGGTCGACATTTGGGCGTGCGCTATTGTCTATTACTGCTTGCATTTCCAAGAAATGCCCTGGCGTGTCGCCCAGATGTCTGACGCGCTCTATGCCGCTTATGTCGCAGGGTGTGCCACCACCCCTATCAAAGAGAAGGAGAAGGACGCTGTTTATCCGCAGACTATCAACAATTTGAGCCCTCGTGCCTGTAGGAACCTGATTCGCAAGATGCTCGAACCAGATCCGTCGCATCGGGTTGCCATCGAGGAGGTTATCGTCCATCCTTGGATACGAGACATCCAAGTATGTCATGCAGTTGATAAGCCGACACATGTACATGCGCATGCGATGCAGCAGGCGCAGGCTCAGTTGAATGCATGGTAACGTGTGGTCCTCCTTGTTTATGCACTGGAACATCTGCATCATCTGCGTGAGTTGTAATGAGGGGTAATCCGGTAATGGGTGTTTGGGCGTTTGCTACTTGCATACTCTAGAAATGTTATCCTACACATTACACTTCACGAGGATTCTTTCGACTTTACATTCCCAATGCAAGCGTATCGTAGTCATTGTAGTGCTTTGGTCAATATTACCATTCCTCGCTTCTAGTAATGCAGCGCTGAACCATGGAATTAACGACAACAGCTGGGCACAACACTGGTATTCCCAAGATATCGCGCAAAACAAATGTGGAGGTATAGATTAAGAAGCTATGTAGTGACGCAGAGAAACAGCAATTCAGGGGTCATGCACCATCGTTCCCTATGTTTAAGAGGTGAATGAGCCCAGCGCTGCGGCACGGGCGTACGATACTCACCACTCTCCTTCGTCCAGTCATCGTGTCGTTTGATGTCCGCCTCCGTTACGGTAGGTCGAGTGCTTTCCAAACTCTTGATGAAGTCTTGTAGCTTGAGCGGTGGTTCAACTAGTTCGTCTGATTCTATCTCGGACCATGATTTCTCCACTGCCTCTGGATCGCCGGGCGAGCAGGGCGTCCATTTCACTTTGCCCGATGCGGACGACGGAGGAACAGGTTTAAAGTGAGTAGCAGATATGACCTTGCGAACTGGCTGCATGAGTGCATCACGGACTATTATCGAGATATCAGATCCAGAGTACCTGGAACGCGGGTTGGGTCATTCGTACAAGGTACGCCAAGATTAAAGAAGCCTACCCTTCCGTGCGCTCTGCTAGGGTGCGATAGTCTCTTGCTTCTAGTCCACATGGCGTGGATCCGACGTGGATTTCAAACATTCGTTTGCGAGCTTCGAGGCCAGGGAGCGGGATGTATACCCGCTTTTCGAAACGACGCTTGATGGCGGGGTCGAGTTGCCATGGTATATTAGTCGCTCCTAGGACTAGGACACCAGTGTCATCGTGCCCCACACCGTTCATTTGAACAAGAAATTCTGTCTTTATACGCCTCGACCCCTCCGATTCGGACTCGTTGCGTGTGCCTGCGAGAGAATCTACTTCATCGATAAAGATGATGGCGGGTTTGTTTTCGCGAGCCATCTCAAACAAGTTCTTGACGAGCCTAAGCGGGTATGATAATCGGAGAGTAAAAGGAAAATGTTCGGATCGACTCGCCTTTCAGAATCTCCTTGCCATTTACTGACGAGATCGCTCGAGCTCACGCTAAAGAACGTGCTCTTGGCTTCCGTTGCGACTGCTTTCGCGAGATACGACTTCCCTGTTCCCGGTGGTCCATACAAGAGAATGCCTTTCCACGGCGTGCGCTTTCCAGTGAAGAGGTGGGGAAATTTGATAGGGAGAATGACGGCTTCCTTCAAGGAAGCCTTGGCACCCTCGAGGCCGGCGACGTCGTCCCATTTCACGTTGGGTTTCTCGGAGAGGATCGCACTCGAAAGACCAGCACGGAGTTTCTTTAATTCGGGATCTTGATCTTCGTCACCACCTTCTTTGCCCTTGCCACCGACCGTGCTCGCGGAACCATTGGCGCTGACGGCCTTGCGGGATCTTTTCTCCTCCTGTGCTTGGATATGTCTTTTCAGCGTTTCGGCGCGGGTCAGGTACTCTTCAATCTTCGCTCGGATCAAAAGCTTGGACTTCTCGTTCTTTTCGTCTGTGGCAAAACATGAGTGGAAGAGAGTACAGTTGACGTGTGGACGAACATTTCTGGGCAAGCATGAAATAATCAAGGGAGTTCATGTACTGCTTGTACGACTCAGCGTAGTTCTGCTTGACATCGTCGTCAATGGCACGCTGAACAATTTCGATAGCTTTCTGACAGATGGGTGAGATGGTTGATGACAGAAAAGTCATTGGGACTGCTCACGTCCAGGTTCGATTGACTCGACATCTTGGAAGGGCGTGTATAGCTGGCAGAACTGAAGGTCTCGGGTGGACGAGAAGGATAACGACAAACACAGCCACAGTGGGTAAGTTAGCCGCGGCGCCAGCTCTGTTTTGCAACAGTCATGGAGAATGCCAACAATGCCGCCATCCCAGCACGACTCTTCTCTAGCATCATCCCGAATCTAATAACGGTGTTGGAATACACACAACGTGCCGAAGGAGTTGCCACACCGCAGGCAAAGCAGGCACTTTTGCAGGCAGTATGTGAGCTAACATGTCATGTCTGTCATTATTGAGATGGCCAGCAGACAAATGACTTGAAGAGTACATTGGGACAAGCCAAAGACTATGCAACTGCTCTCCCTGGTGGTGAATTGAACTTTCAGGAGCAGGATGAACTTATTTTGATGCTGGAGAAGCTAAGGAATCATAAATGGTGGGTTATGAACAATTCATTCAATGCAGTTGACTTGATTTGAACTTTCATATCATCAGGCAGGAACTTGCACACTTTGCTCACAAAGTCACAAGTAATGCCAGCCTTTCCACCCAGGCAGCAGATATCAAGATGGAAGTTGACTCAACAGCATCTACTCCCTTTGGATCCTAAAGTGCTTGTTATGTGTAGTATATATGCTATGATAGTTGGAAAAACTTACAATGCTGTGCTGTATGTCTTGTAAGTGAGGTTCCAGTGGGGAAACCTAGGGTTGCTCTCTGCTACTGCAAATGGGAATCAGGCCAAGCATGTACAAAGATGGTGGTGCTAATGCTCTGTGTTGGGCATGCAGAGTTGTGCTGCTGATCATTGTTGTGTAGTGTAACAAGGATAGTGGGCAGAATGCTATGGACAAAATGAATGGCACTATACACTGAGCAACAAAAACACTGCAATGTTTGATGTTATGTGAGTGTAACTCCTATGTTCCCTATCACATTGTGAGTGATCTTTGAGGGAATATTCTGTGCATGGATATGGTGGTCTGGTGGAAAACCGCCAGGAAGTGGCAGAAAACACTACGGACGGAAACAGAGCGTGAAGAGCAATAGGATTCGAAGGGGAAAAGAACAGATGATCTACAGTTGGTGGACATGTCCTCTATATATGTTATCTGGTCAGAATGCCAATGTTGGGATGTGAATCAGTATGGTATGTGAGAAGGGAAAAGGTATGTGAAGAGTAAGCAGTTGAGCTTACACCCTCCCACCCTATGAAGAAGTTGTCTGTTCCTCCCAAGCATTGAGTGCCTTGCAGTCAGCAAGCTCTTTCCGTGCCAACCACTCATTGTCCTCAGGTCCATATCCAAACTACCACACCAGATACTGCTTCCCTTGTTACGAACTGAGACTCAGCTGGGAGACAGCGAGGGAGAGCAGGAGGAACACTGAGGGAAACCTCAAAAGGAGGGCGATTGGTGAGAATTGAATGAAGGGAGAGTAGATGGCCACTTAGTGGGGGCCAACCGATTCCTTTACAGCTACTGAGTCC
>QGOH01008672.1:0-65236 GCA_003313155.1 Boletus sp. MG95
GCAAGGTCCTTGGCCCGCAAAAGGCTCAAAAACTTGGCGCAGGGCCAAAGGATAGAGCGAAAGCAAACTGATCTCAATTTCCCACTCTCGACTTATACCCCAGCTTTCCGTGATGAGCTGTACCACGTCTCTCTAATACACTTTTTCCACCATTGGTCAGAATTTAACCTTGTGCGATACCGTCTAATCCAGCGGCACAAGTGACCGCTTCCGCTCAGATCGTAATCCGCTGGTCCCACTCTCAACCTCTGATCATCCATAACGCGGGTACACTGCTCTCCCAGGTGCTCCCTCCTTCTCTCACAACGATGCTCCTTCACGCAGTGTTCTTCATGCTCTGGTTAACTACTAACTCCCTCAGTACGTCACTACACAAGAGTCGTCACCACCCAAAACTTTGGCTATCTCGCAAATCTCTGACTGGACGCTCACCGTCTCCCCCTAATCTTGACAGAGACACTGCGGTATGTGTCTTGCCTCTATCGCTTTCGAACTCGCTGACGGAAACGATGTAGCTCGCTGCGCAACCTGCCACCCGGCGGAAATTTCGAAATGCCCCCGCTCTACTGGCGGGTCAGGGTACATCTCCTGGCTACGCCATTCCCTCTTCGCTCCGAAACACCTACGACCCCGCATCCGACTACGCGACCAACATTGCCTTCCTTGGTTCTCGATCCAAGTCATCTGAAGGCCCACCCTCCTGTTCCGCGCCAGAATAACCGGCGCTGGAACTCCTGGGAGCGCAAATAACATCGTCATCGATCCCCTCAGTGACGAAACTGACGGTACCAATGATTTCGAGTACTACGGCGCGTTGCGCTTTGGGAGCAAGGCGCAGACGCTCCAGATCGACTTCGCTACGGATTCTGCTGGTAGGCCCTCTCTTCGTTCAGTCAGCGACCTCATCAACTCGTTTGGCAGACTTTTGGGTTCCCGTCAACTGCGATCATTGTAGCCAACTTACACAATACCAGGCGAATGCTAGTACCACATATCACGACACAAGTCAGCTATTCACTGTCACATACGTGAGTTCGATTCGTCTCATGCCTTGCGTGATACCGCAATGTTTGATAGGGATTGGGTGACGTGAGCGGCATTCTCGCTAAGGACACGGTCAGAGTAGGATCTTTGGAGGTGCCCGACCAGTGGTTTGGCGCCGTCAACTCCCTCTCGGAGAACTTTGCTACCCCGCCAAACGACGGACTTGCTGGCCTGGCGTTTGGCGCAATCGCAGATTCGTATCGTCCGACGCTTTTTGAGAACCTGATTTCGCAGCTATTGGCGCCTCTATTCAGTGTCTACATGACTCGGACGCAAGTTCACGGCGCCGAGGTGAGTTGATCACTTTGTTGTGACCCCCGGGGTTTGATGCTTGCGAAATCTGTTTTGGGGGTATTTATGTGTTGAAAACCCGCGAGGATAGCATTTCCCGGGTACCAGTGACCTCAAAGGTGTTGCTATCGTTTGATCTCTCCCCGTTGCACCTGCTGATATATGCATCATTCAGACTTATTGGACAGCCAACGTGACCGGCGTTTCGGTGAACAACGAGCTTGTTCGTACTGACGGTCTCGACGCTGTACGTCCACCTCGCCAACAGTGTTCTGCTCTACCAATCGGAGCGATCGTCAGCGCTGGGTTAGTCCTCGATTTCGTCATTCTCGGCGGGTCATTTGCGTGCGTGCGGGTTTGATTCTCAGAAAGGGGGCTCATGCGGCAAGGGTGCGCTTTTTGCAACTCTAGGCGACTCGTTCCTGGAGAGATGTAAGCGTCCCACGGGTTCTGGGTCATACCCCCCTGTTCTGATGATGCACACGCAAATGTATCGCACGGAGCAAGAGTAGGCCTCGTGAAAAGTATCAACGAGTACCTCGTTCCTGCCGGCACCAAGTAATAAGAAACTGCATTGATGTCACACGCCAGGCCTGGGGGTTGTTGGTGCCAGGGGGATAGATTTTGACTCGATTATATTGATCATGAACCGATGGAGTACATATGACTTTTGCCGCATTCATGAGTTGCATCGGCATGAATGTTGTTCGGGATGATCAATGCATAATTTATTGCAGTGGGCCCTGCAAGAAATAGGGAATTGTGCGCGTATCGGCTGTCCTTGAGAGCATTGTCAAGCAGTTCTCTCGTAGACCCGTACACAAGACAGTTGCAAACTACACGAGAGATTTAAGCAGTCCAAAAATCCGTGAAACAGGGAACAGATCTACGGGCTACACGGTACAGACAAACATTTATGGAGGTGAATTGGCCCCGTGGAGACATTTCAAGGCACGAGATAACCAACGTAGTAAGTGAACCAAGAACAAATCAAGAAAAAAGGACAAGTCTACCCCATCGCAGAAAGCATCGAAGGGGCAGTTGAGCCGTGTCTCTGATGTTCCCAAAGTTTGTCCTTGGCCCGGACTTCGATGTTCTCAAACGATGCACTCTGAGACAACTTGACGCAATCGCGTGTTCCAAGGACAAGTAACTCAAAGAAAAAGGCCGACGCCGCTCGCCTTGATGCTTTGTGAGATACCTGCGCAAAGCTAATCGCCTTCTCTTCCTCGTCCTCCTCGGGCTGCAATTCCCGGCGGATGATCCCGAGGGCTTTCACAGTATTTCTGCTGTAACCCTTGCCCTCTCCATCATTGGTCGATTCTTGACTTTGAGAAGACTGTGACGGCCGTACGTCGAACACGGCAATAGCAGAGCTAACGTCAGCATAAGTTTCCTCTCCTTCCTCTCCATCGACTGCAGGAGTTGACAATCGGCTTCTCTCCGACGGCGCAACACTTTTCGCACGTTCAGTTCCCATTTCGTCGCGTGCCATGGGGAAATCGCCGCCGACGTCCATTCGGAAGTCATCCATTCCGCCACTCGCATCGCCAAAGTCGAACCCGCCCTCGAGGGCAACGCTGGTACGATCCCCGAGCGCTTCACTGGCGATGACAACGCTCGGTGCGATGCTGGCATCGCGTCTGCCTTGTTCAACCTCTTCTTCACGTGTGCTTTCTTCGACGCGTGGTTTCTTCCTCCCACCTTTGTCGGGGGATGCCCCTCTCTTCTTGGAGGGTAATCCGCCCTGCACAGGGCGCATAAACAGTTCCGACAACTCCGGCGCCAGTCCAGGAGGGCCAGCACAAAAGAATGTTCCTTCTGGTGTGACTTTTGTCGGCAAGAAGTGAGCGAGGGGGTCATCTCGTATTTCCAAAAGACGCATGACCAAGGTAGACCGTGGAAGGAATTGTTGCTCGGCGAGAATATCGCTGATGTCCCGGACCACTGGGGCACCCAGACCACGATCCGCTCTAGCTCCGGGGCCATCCGCCAGTTCGATCACAGAGTCGATGATTTGCTTCTTTTCCTTGGGTTTCCGCTTAGCTTTGGTTACGTCCGGTTCCGGTTCTGTTTCTTCGGGTAGCTCTGGTTGAGCCACACGAGGAGTAAGGTTGATGTCAATTGGTGGAGGGGTTTGGGGAGGTTCCGTGAGCGGGGATGCTGGTATGAAATCAGTATTACGCTCAACAGAGATCAACAAACGACCCTACACATCCGCGAAGGAGAGCGTGTTTGACCAGGTGTCCTTTCCCGCTCTGAGGGTAGGCCGTCTCCAAAATCGAGTCCAAGGTCCAAGTCTGCACCTGCAACGTCCGGGCCGAATGGCATGTCTATGACCATATCTGCACCAAATGGATGCTCAGATGCCTCCCTGCTTCTGTAGGAAAAGACGTCAAGGTCCTTGTCTGCTGCACGTCCACGCCCTATCATGGCCGAATCTAGAGACTCGCGTGCACTCCGTGGTATTGGCGCCTCCCTTCCCACTTCGACGCTGCCGTCGACAACGCTGGTTTCATCCCTGACGCTGACTGGGCCATCCCCGAAATCAAGACCTAGGTCAAGCTCGCCGAAATCCTGCGAGCCGATACCGTCAGAGGGACCGAGATCAAAGCCATAACCTGGATCATCCATGTCCAGTTGGAAGTCCTCGGCGGTCTGGAGCGTGATGTCGGCCTGACGGGCGACATGGTGTCCTTGAGGCTCAGCAATGCGATCTTCAAAGTCAATGTCCCTAAGTGGATCGTTGGTTGCGTCGTTAGTTGTTGAAGGAGTGGACCCACCAGTTGATGTCCGGAATAAGCACATCCAGGTCGAGGTTTCCACCTTGGAGTGTGATGGCGTTGCGGTTAACAGCTAGTTGGTCCTCGGTCATGTCGACAAGACCTGGTCGAAATGCCTACAACATGGTGTTATTTTGACAGAGGCAGGGGAAAGGCGATGCCAACCATCTTTATTTTCAACAAGGCTTCATTACAATCGTCCAGAAGATATTTCGCTTTTCTGCTATAGATTCGGACGACACCGAGCAAGAGCTGACCACTCAGACGGAGAGCCATGACCTCGACTTCCTGGCCCATGATGGCGCCTGTGAGGGGGTTGGATGATTGGCAAGATATCGCGCGCGCGACGTTTAGATATACTTGCCTGCGGCTTGCTGAATGTCTGTCTGTAGCGTCTGTGTTTTGGAGAGCTTGCGTTCCATGTGTGCGGCAAGCCATACTCTGGCCAACGGACCGCGACGGGAGAGGATAGCCTCTGAGTAGAACTGGAGATGTTTCGTTACAAACCGAGTTCTGTGATGTAGGTCGACATACCATGTTATAAAATCAAGAAAATAAGGATAAGATAGACGAGAAAAAGAGAGGGGGCAGACCCGGACTGGTCGCGGTGGTGGCACAAGGTCAACCAGCAGTGGTGGCTGTGCGACTTACTTCGCTCGGTGGACATGCTCTGGAAACGAGTCAAGCCAGGTCTGCAAAGTCTTCAGGTCTTCCGCCTTCTCTTTCTAACACTCATTGCAGGTCATCTCTACCGTCAGCTATCCACCCGTTCCACACCACAACCAAAACGAACCCCGTGGGCCTTCCATTCGGATACGACCTTTGCACGAACCTCCCCCCTGATCACCCGTTGTCAGAAAGAGGCCCTCAGTCATGCCAGGGCAGAGCGGCGTCTCATTCCCATCTTGCGGCTCGTACGCGAGATGAAAGCGGAAGACGTCAAACCCGACCTCATCATATACAACGCGTTACTAGCATGCATCGCTCAGGAGGGACTGCCCCTGGAGGCCTGGGCCGTCGTCGATGACATGACTGCCATGGGCATATCATTGGATCGTCAGTCCTACCATCATCTCTTGCACGTGAGCTCGACTCCCTCTGTTCACCCGACGCACTGACCCCTTTTAGGCGTCCAGATGGTCTTCAACGGATGCCATGTGGCAAGTCGTGAATGAGATGAAAAAGCAAGGTGTCGAACCAAACGCAGAAACCTACGCCTTCATCATCGGACGTGCCACGTCCACAGAGAGCCTCGAGCTTGCTCTCCAGTATATGCACGAAATGGACACCCTCGGACTTGTCCCTCAGCTTATCACCGCGCAAGCCGTCATAAGACTCGCCGCGGATATGGATCTGCCAAAACTCGCCATCGAGATTGCCCAGAGTTTCGAGTCCCGCTCTCCTCGCAGACTCGGCGGTGAAACATGGATGTCATGTCTTACATCGTCTGCAGACATGCTTTATGTACGTTCACGTCCACGGGTGATGTTCTGGTGTCCCCGTCGACTGATGGTTTACCTCTAGGGAGAAGGCGTCAAGTTTTGCTGGCAAAAGGTCGTACATGCATTGAACCTCACTCCCGACGAAGGGGCTTGTCTGTCCGTCCTCCATACATGCGCCCGTCATGGTTTTTCAGATCTGGCGTTGGATGTTATGCGGGTACTTCGGGGGATGGGCGTGGATCCTTGGTACGAACACCATTTTGCTCCCTTGGTCGAAGCTCTCTGCAAAGACGGGAAGCTCAGGGAAGCCTTGCACACTTTGGACGTGATGCGTAAACACTGTATCAATCCTACTAGCGAAACAGTACGACCATTCACCGAGTTTTTGCAACAAGTCGTAGACCGTGTCGACGGCGTTTGGCAAGTCCTTGATCAATGGCGGCAGGAGGGGAATACGGTGGACCCCCTCATCCTCAATTCAATCATTCAGGCATCTGTCTTCCTGGATGACTTGCAACGTGCTGTGGGTGCATACAAATCCTTCCCAGACTATGATTGCAAGCCCAACGTCGAGACGTTCAACTCCCTTCTCTCGGGCTGTGTCGCTGCAAAGCATCGTCAACTTGGGGACAAGCTCCTCTTGGACCTGAAACAAGCCGCCATCAAGCCCAATGCCCAAACATACGAATACATCATACTGCTGTGTCTGACCCACACGACGTACGACGACGCATTTTTCTATCTCGAAGAGATGAAGACCCAAACGTTCGTCCCCTCGGCAAGAGTGTACACCGCGATCATCCAAGTGTGTGTGGCCGCGAGGGATTCGCGGTACTCGATAGCCCTCGCAGAAATGCACCAGTGTGGTTACGTGCTGTCTCCAAGTTTGCGTCGATTTCTCTCAGAATATGGCCTACTACCCCCGCAAGACGCTACGACCGAGGGGCCGGATAGGGGGAAAGAATAGTGGGGCGAGGATACTATAACACATCCGCAATCGTGTCTTGTGCCTGCTGGTGTTGATATAGATTATACTGAATTGATCTGGTTCCCGGTCCATGTGGTGAAGCATTGTCTGTTCCGTCGGACAACAAGCCTCGAGCTCGTTTTCGAATTGCCCGCTTTGAACAATTGCCCCTTGCAGCTGGAGGCGTACGGATATAGGCCCTTCTGGTGCAGTGGGTCATCCGTCGGAGGACTGACACACGGAATCGATGATGATACAAGCATAGTTCAACATACTCTTGCATTGCGATATATTTACGGGCGAAGCAACGGTACCAGCTGAAAGGATCAGCCCATCACCTCTTCCCAGACTTTTCCCTATTTCAACGCGACGATGCAAACCGCAACCGCCTGAAACGTTACCACACGATTACATCCTAAACTTTCCCCCCCTTCTCCCCCACAACTTTGCCAACCCCTCACTTCCTCTTTACCTCGGTGGACACCGGTTCCTCGTCCTCCCAGGGACTAAAATTGGGCTTCCGAATCAACGGCAACGATTGTAGCCACGCAGGAAGCGCACGATCCTTCTCCTCAATGTTCCTCCCTTGGGCTTCCGCGTGGGCATGCGCGGGCGACGAAGGAATACTTCCCACGTCACTGAGGCTCGGGAGGCGTTCGAGGCTTGCGTTCGTCGACCCACCGAGTGCCCGCTGCAATGCCTCGCGCTCCGCGCGAGAAGGCGCGAAAGCACGAAGCAGGGAAGGTGTAGAAGATGTGATACTTGGCATAAGACCGGTTGGATTTAATGCGTCATAGGAGGATGCAGAAGGCGTGGACGTGTCGGCGCTGCCAGTCTTGTCCGATGTATGCCTTGTAAGACGGAACACCTTTGCATCTGGATTGAGACCACTGCGATATTTTTCATTCCTAGAAGTGGACAACCACCCCTTGGAAGTGGTCTCCCTGCCTTTCATCGCAATATCCTGGAGGTCGTCTGGTCCGTGTGTCTCGTAAGGGGTAGTGTCATGGCGCAGAGACAACTGATCGTGGCTAGACTGTCTCTGAGCACGACGAAGGTCAGACGAATCGTACCCAGCTTCAACCTCCGGGGAGTGTCCAGTGCGTTCAACGGGCGAGGATGTCAAAGTGCCATTCTGGATACCGAACCCTCCCTTCCAGTCTGCCGAAGGAGAATCGAGGACACTGATCAAGCTGCTTGGAATGAGTGCTGCTGAAGGAGTTGGAGGACCACAGAAAGGTGAGAATGGAGTGGTTTGTCCGGGTCGGAAGTAGCCATCACGGTCGTGGCCAGAGCGGGGCGGTAGTGATGTTGAATCAACGCAAGATGTGTCACCATCAAAGATGGCATAATCCTGGGCACGGAGAACTGGAAAAACGTTCGAATCACTGCTCATGATGTCTAGGAAATGGATGACGCACCGGAGGAGAGCACCATAAGCTTCGGAGAGCGCGAAGTGTCCCTCGATTCCGACCCAGTGTCGCCTCGGACGCGTTCTGACCCCGTCGACGATGCTAGAACATCATCTACGGGGACGTCAAACGGGTTATAAGACGAAGACCACGTGGAGTTGTCCGTTTTCCCATAGTTAGAGTGGTGGACGGCACTGCCGTTCCCAACGCCGGAGTGAAACGCGTCAGTTGACTCGGGGTATGCCTTGGTAAGCTGGGCGCGGTGTTGTACAGCACGGAGTCGAGACTTGCTCTGGTCGATCTTCTCCTCCAGTTCCCGTGCACGAGCGTTCAGCGCAACAACGACCTCCTCTGCTACTCGCACTTCCTTTTTCTTCCTGTCCAACTCACAGATCTGTTCCTGTTCCTCTACTGTGTCAGCACCATTAGGTTCGGCAGCAAGCACTGCATGATCATGTTCCATCCGTTCCTTCAACCTTTCAATTTCCAGTTCCAGTTCCTCTACTCTACGCGTTGCGGAGTCCTTGGCGTTATGGGCAACTTTCATCTTCTTTTCTGCCTCCCGTTTGCTTGTCTCTGCCAGACGCCTGGTTTCCTCTAAGGTCTTGATACGAGCCCGACCGTCCAATCGTTTTTGGTCTTCTTCCCGCCTCCTCGAACGGAGATCGCCAAGCTCAGTCTCGAGCGAATCACGTGACTGGTTAGCGGTATTCTGAGCTTCCTGGAGCTGGTTCTGAAGGTCATGAATAGATGTCTGGGTAGCTGATATCTGTCTCAACACCTCTGTGATGGTTGGGGAATGATCGGATGTCCCAGAGGCAGAGGAAGTGCGAGAGATGGTGTGAGCAACCGGAGGAGCATGGACAGCGATACGCTTCTGGTCTGTAATCAGGTGACACGACGACTGCGGTGCCACTGGAAGGAAATCGTGATGACGATGATCGGCATGCAAAGGGAGGGATGCAGACTTTGGTAGTGGTGGTGGCGAAGAATTACGATGTAGGATAGAACCAGACCGCTGAGTAGAACGCTCTCGATTACGGAAATTGGGTGGCGATGCACGTAATGATGGGCGAGGACACGGTACAAACTTGGCGAATGGTAGGGCTAGTCAAACGTTCAATGACAAGAATGTCTGGGTCTTTGCGAGGTATTTACCGTTATAATCATGGAATTTGTCCAAGGCCTTGAAGCTTAGAATTCCGGAACTCCAACCTTGAGCGTCTTTGGAACGGATCACAGCATCATAATACCAGGACTCGACAAGACCACCACGCCACCAGTGTCCAAAGGCGCCGATGAACCAGGAATCCGAAGAAACAGAGCCATCGAGATCCGAGTGATGGGGAGGATGACTATGTGTATTGGTTGTGGGATGGCCACCGGCGGGGACTGCAGCACCTCGGGTTGTGGCAATTGTGCAGATACCAAAGCTATGGAGGACATGCATTGGGGTGCGGAGGGAGACGGAAGCACGGTTAGCGAAATGGAAGGGAAGGGTGGCACGATCTACTGTGATGTTGGGGTCCGAGGTGTGCGCGCGGGAACGCGAGAGGGTGCAATTGGGTTCCGTTGCAGAATCATCTGCGAGATCATCCAAGTGACTCAAATGTTGACGGAAAGACTGTTCGGTAAGATAAGCCCTGAAAGAGATTTCGGTCGGATTGGTGAGGTACGCTGATGGTGGGGATGATTTGGAGGTTCGGAGAGGGGTGATGTGAGAATTGGAAGAGGAAAGAAGAACGAGTTTGTGGGCTCACCAAGGATGAGGACGATTGCGAGGACGACGAGAGCACAGATGGAGGATCGAAAGCCAGGTCTGGTGTGTACGGATTGGTCCCAGATGCGGACGGGAGTCCATGGGGAGAGAAGGCTGAGACCGCCAACGGATAAGCTCATAAGGCAGACGACGAAGGTTGGGTGTGTTCGTGCAAGCCAAGTGGCGGGGTGAGAATGAGGATGGGTGTGATTGATTGCAGACACCGTTGCGAAGGGACGGTCGCGCCACAGACGAACGAAATCAATGCTCGCCGTTTCCGACGACGTCGACAAAGAAAAGACAGCGACGGGTCGCCGTGCAATCGCGAACCGGAGTCGGAAAAATTGTACGTAAAATGTAGACAACTTCCCACTGCGCGACAAGGAACGTACATCGAGTAAAAGACAGTACTGCTGCTGGTATATATCGGGGCTGTCTCGTCGTCGCTACCCATCACGGTTCTGATCCAGTCTCTGTCGGTCCCGACACTGCCAAAAAAAAAAAAAAAAAAAAAAAGTGTCCCAGGGAGGATTCGAACCTCCGGCTTCACGGTTTGCTATGCCACAACGTGATGATTTAACCACTAATCGACAAGGACGCCGGGGCTGGACATTCAATTGGCGCAAACACGACGTCCATGGATCGAATAGGACACCCCAATGCGGTGGTCGGTTACTCGGCGTTTATTGTTACCAGAACAGTCGATGTCTGCAGAACCGACCGGCTGGGATGCGCAATATATGCTACCGCTGGAGAGAATTGTGCCAATGGCGCGATAAGAAAAGATAACGCACTCTTATGTAAGACCACACTCCCTTTCTGTTTCGGGAACCACTCAAAGCCTGATCTATTCCTCGCCGAGACTCAACTCTCTCTTCACCTTTCAGTTTTCATCCACCAGCCCCCCCGTTGCCATGAGAAAGACGTCGTACGTCGTCACCTTCGTCGCCGTTCTTATCGTCCTTGTCGTCGTACGTCCCCTCGCATCACCCCTTTGCGCAGCCGCCACTCACCCTGGCACAAGAACATCTTGTCTGCACGTCTCCCCGACTGGTTCGCCAGAAACCCGTGTTCTCAGCCAGTCACCAAACCTAACACATTAATTTGAAGGCTCGTCACCACTTATGAATTCGACCTCCCAAACGCAAAATCAACCGTTCGCTACGGATTGATGCAACGTTGCGAACGCTCCTTAGTCAGCATCCCTGGCCCAAGCAACGGTCGTCTCGAATACTCCGACTACCAATGTCGCCCTTTCCCCCTCAGAGTTCAAGACGGTTGTGAAAACGAAAATCGTCTAGCCTGTGCCGAATGGGTCTCCGCCCAATATTTCACCGAACTCGGCATCGGTTTCGCTGCCATGGCATTGGTCGCCTTACTCATCGGCGTAAGCACACACTCCAGGCGTCGCAGGGTCTGGAGAGCTGTTGCAGGTCTAGTCCTGCTCCACGGTACGCGACCCCTCGTCTCCTCGTGGTTCGACCCAAACCTTTTCCAGCCGTCTTCCAACTGGTCACATTCGCTCTGGTGACGGATGTTTACAACACCAACACCTTTTATGCGTTTGAACATGCTAGACCCGGTAAACTATTTCTGTGTGAGAAGCTCGATCGGTATTCATCTATTGCAGGACTCGGCTATGTGTTTAATGCAATCTCTTGGATCGCCGGCTTCCTCGTCGGCGCTGCTGTCATCGTGACCGGTATTGCTGCTGACCGTGGCCACCAATGGGCCGCTGGAAACAGGGCATATCGGCGAATCCGTGAATGAATCTGTCTTGGTCGCGTTCCAACTTCATCTGCTAGATCCTCCCTCTTGGCCCCTATTTTATTTTTGGCTACAGTCCACCATTGTATATACGTCGAACGCTCGTCCATACCTTGCAGCATCCTTGATATAGCCCGGATTAAATCCACTTGTCGATGGTGATCACAAGCTGCTACAGTAATCCCACCAAAAATACCATAGCATTAATGCAAACTCTATAGAGATACTGTCAGATTCGTCAGACTCATAGCCGTTCATCTGGATAATCGACTTTATCATATAGCCGTAGTGTTTCGTTCCAGTCTCTTTTCCTCCTCCTCCGCACCGAAAAGTATTTGGCACCACTTTCCCATTTACCTTTGACTCGGCCTTTCTGCTGACCCCCGCTTTCCAGAAAGTCTCTCTCCGGGTTCTGCGGGAGACCCAGGGTTCCTACTGCGAGGTTCATGATACGCGAATGTAGATCATGCCGTGTTTCGCGTAGTGCCTCTAGTGTCATTGGACCCACCCAGAGCAGACGTAATAAAGCGGCGAACGCCCTGAAAGCCGAGACTGCATCCTCCAGCCATCTCAACGTCATCCACATCAATGCCGGCACCAGAACCACAGTGATCATCGCGATGGGGAGTGTCAACAGGACGGATGAAATCCAGACAACTAATCCCGAGAGCAGGCCATACACGAGCTTGTACTGGGCAATTTCGTCCCACGTGTCCCAGATGGGCCCGCTCTTCTTGAAATTGTGTACGCCGTAAAAGGTCGTGACGAAGACTGGCGTCCACAATAAAAGTCCGGGAAGGGAAATGGATATCAGACAGAAGAACCAGGTGAGACGGATGAGCATCCGGAATATGATCGTACGCTGGCGTAACGGTCGCCGAATACGGTCATCCTTGAGCCCCCGGTATGCAAGCTTGTCTTGATATCTCTGTGGGACCTAGTAAACAAGAGGTGTCGCTTGTCCAACAAAACGTTAGTTACCTTCAAGTCGTCACGTAGTACATTAATCTCGTCGTCTTCCTTTTTATGCTGTTCAGAGGCCTCGCCTTTTGCTTCAGATAGCTTGAATGCTTCGACAAAGGTTCGCGTTACGCGCACAAAATCTCCTAGAGTCATTGATGTCCCTAGTGGAGCATACATACGGGCGGCAAGCTTGGCAGATCGAATTAGATCCCAGGAAGGTGCGTCAATAGTTTGGGAACTAATCAGCTGATGCATCCGTGCTGTGACGTCTCGAATGCAGGCGAAGTTCACAGGGGCGAGAAGCTCTGGGTTATCCTATACAAAGAACATTAAGAACAAAGGGGTGCGAAAACATATCCTTGCACGCACCCTCGGGGTAAACTTTATGGGAGGATTGAAGGTGACTAGTACATCGGAGCGGAAATGCTGTCGATGCCTTTTATAGTTGACTGACTGGCGGGTAAAAGCTGGCCATACCGAACTACTTACATGTATGTGATGGAACAGGTGAGAATGGATATCGAGAAATCGGGATTGTCACGATTTCGAGTGAGAACATCAGAGACGAGTCTTGCGACTGAGATCGATATTTCAACGAATGTGATTAGTGGGGCTATGGACAGACGAACCACCAGTTTTCAAAGGAGCTATAGTGGGATGATAGCGGCTCATGCCCTCTGGAAACAAACACACAGCATCACCAGCTTCGAGTGCCTGAAAGGATTGGGTGAGCTGCATTACACTCGAGGGCTAAGGGTGAATGGTTTTTACCTGCATGAGTGTTTCCATCACATCGGAGTTGTCAACATCACCTCCAGGAGAGTCCTTGCGTCTCTTGATGGGGACAGTCCCGGCAGACTCGATAAGCCAGCTAGTGAAAGTCTTACGCCCGAACTGGGTAGACTTGGCGGTCAGGCGGAGCATATTACGCGTCTAACAGATTTGGTTCAGCAGCTGGATGTGGAAGTGATTGCTCATTATTACCCCGGGGGGGACGGTGGTGACTAGGATGCTATGGCAAGAGGGATGGATTGTAAGTAAATAACATTCTCTGGGGTGGGGACATACATACAGGGCATCGGTCAATGAGTTGCTGTGATTTGCACATACAATGCTGGGTTTGGGTTAAGGCCGCTAAGGAATTGGGTACGGTGGAGCTTGTCGCACCAAGGTTCTCCAGTCTTGGGCACGTATTCAGTATTCTCCACGACTACCGTTCCATAGAAAATCTTGAGGACAAAGTGGAAGAGAAGGCTAACAGGCGGTTAAATGACAGCGTAAGGAGACGACAAGGGAGTACAGACCGAACGAAAATGTACGACCAAGGAGTGGGAGAACCGTTTGGCATGAGAAACGCAAGTCAAGCTGTGCAACTCATAAATAACTTGACCTGATACGAGATCTACTACCACTGCAAGTGCAATGGAGACAGCGTTGGCAAAAATTCGACCGCACACGTCTTCTTCTCTTCCCCATCAAAAGACACCCGCGACGCTCCTCCATGCGCTCGAGTCCACCTTGACAGAGACCCACACAGATCGCACACCGACCGCTTACTTCGCCGCACTCATAACCGTCCTTGATGGCACATTGCAAAAGAAAAACACCGCGCTAGGCGATGGTGATGTTCTACCAGCCGTTCTCTACCTGCTTGCCTTGGTAGCACCTTTCGTCCCCCATCCGGTCATCCAGTCAAATTTGAGTACCCTTCTCTCGCTCACCGCCCCGTTATTTCCCCCTCTTTTAGACCATGCTCCTCCGTTAAGATCTCAGCTCGCCCTGTACAACTCCGTTTTCCGTGCTCTTGACCGATCACAATTGGACATGCCAGCCGTGCGCCAATCCTTTGCAACCGTCCTGCAACTGTGTCTGGATAACCGACCAAAAGTGCGCAAGCTAGCCGTCGATCTGGTCGACAATGTATTATCAAACCCACCAAGCCCGCTTCTACGCCATCCCTACGCCGAGCGCGTCGCTGAGTGGATGGAAAATTCCCTTCATCAAGCTAGCTCTGGCGTTTTCCCCAAATCAAAATCTGCTACAAAGGTTTTTTTGGTTGACAATGCCACCCGTCTCCTTGCATTGCTACGTCCTATTCTGCCCAATCTCCCACTCGATGTGAGCACTATGTTCCAGTGCTCGAATCAGCCCCTGATTGACAAGAAAAGGTCATTCCACCCATTACAACCATCCTTCTAACTTTGCCTAGACTTGGCAACCCATATTTATCACAGTCCTCCTACTCAATTCTTTCTGACTTGCTCTCGGCCTCGGTCAACTCAGGCACCCAAAGTGGTACAGAGCAGATCCCCGTAGTGCTGAGTGCCGTGCTATCGTCCCCACCCCTAAAGTCGGATTTCACGGTTGCTCCATCGTGGTTGCGAGTCCTGGGCGGCGTCATGCTTGCCTGTCGCTCTGCAGATCCAGAGGCATCGTCACAAGAATTCATCAAAGTTTGGAAGACCGTGTGGTCCTTCTTCGAGACGAGTCATACGCAAACACATAAAGCTGTTGCACAGGCGCTTGAATCGCTCGCCAAATGCATCACATTGCCCATGGCCCGCACAGCGGTCCTGGATACACCAGATGGTAAATCACCCGTCAGGGTTGCTGTTGCGCAAGTTACGAAAGCTTTGGAATCCTTGGCCCACGCTTCTGTCATCCCAGAGTTGCTACGTGTCATATCCTCGCTCATCTTGAGCCTCGACATGCGCTTCGAAAGTGGAAAATTGACTCTCGCAGCCTCAACATTGCTCTTACCACTGGTAAAGAAAATTGCCGACCTTCGGATTCAAAAGAATTTTGAACACAAGGAGGCTGCAGATAGTGTCATATCTACAGCGATGAGAGTTATGGGACCTGCCGTCGTGCTCGAGGAAATCCCGCTGAACCTGGAACCTCAGGACCGGTTTGTGATTATCCCACTCTTTTTTCGCAATTGACTGAACTCTTCCGCAGTCAAGCAGGACGCGAACCCCGCGCTTTCTTATTACCAATGCTTGCTCAGCCGCATTCTTCTCCCTTGGGACACTTCGTCTCTTATTTCGTTCCTTTGAGCGAACGGATGTTTAATCTTCAAAATGAGGCCGAGGCCAATGGCAGACAGTCTGAGGCAAAGGTCTGGAACGTGCTCATTTCTCAAGTTTGGGCGGGGTTCGCAGGGTATTGTCATACACCTCCGGACGCTAAAGATGCAAGTACTCGAATGTCATGCTCTACCACGCTCTTTCATCTGATGCTCTACAGGCGCTCACGCCAGCTTTCTCTCAACTTTTATCTCAAATACTGTACACGCAACCCGAGCTTCGACTCTCAGTGCTCAAGGGCCTCAAGTCTTTGGTTGAATCTAGTCTCGCAGTATCACAAGTCGAACCCGAACATTTTATTGAAACCTCCGTTGTGGGAGGTTCGATCACCCGCGAAGAAGCGATCCAGAACGTCGCTTTTCTGAAAACGCAGGTGGAGAGCTGGTTCGCTGTATTCTTCAACGTGTTTAGCAGTGTAGGGAGGGAGAACAGGAGTTTTGTTGGAGGCGTTATCAGTGTCTGGGCAAAGGTTGCCGACCCTCGGGAAATCTCAAAAGCGTATCTCAAGGTTGTCGAACTATTCCGGCAAAACCTTCAAAGGCTCACTGCTGCGCCAGACGTGCAGCAGAACGCGGAAATGGCCACCATGACACAAGATCTACTCATACTGCTCTTGCCTAGCCTAGAAGCGCAAGAATTGATGTCCCTCGCGCAGATCTGCATGACCAACGAAGTGCTGTGCTGCAGGGACAATGGCGTGCAAAAGCGAGGCTACAAAACTCTCGCCAAGGTATTGAGCAGCGGGAAAGTACAAACTGATGCGCTTGCAAGCTTACAGCAACTTGACTCTTTCACAACGGGCCTTTCACCTGCAGCTAAAAAGGATCGTTTCGTGTTACTGGGAAATCTCATACCAAACGTGCTACCAACATCGCTACATATAATCCCGTCTCTCATTCCGGAGGCCGTGTTGGGCACCAAGGAACCGTCGGAAAAAGCCCGATCTGCTGCCTTCGAGCTGATCGTGTGCATGGGTCACAAAATGAGTCAGGGTGGTCTAGTTCAGCGACAGATGGTTGATGGTATGGATGAAGACGTTCCTCCTGAAGGTTTGTGCTTCCGGATAAACATCTCTGTCAGAGGCTTCACCATTTTCATATACACCACCCAGCAAACGCGAGCATAAACGAGTACATGACCATGGTCGCTGGTGGACTAGCCGGGGCAACACCCCACATGATTAGCGCAACCGTGACCGCGATCTCGCGACTCGTCTTCGAGTTCAAAGGTCTGGACATGGCATGCCTCACGTACACACCCTTTGCTAACGTACCACGTGTCGTGCAGACACCATCGATACACAGATGCAGACCGACATCTTTACGACTCTTCTTGTTTTCTTGTCCTCGTCGAATCGTGAAATTGTCAAGTCTACCCTTGGTTATGTCAAGCTCGCGGTCCATACGCTGCCCGCTGACCTCCTCCGGCCATATCTAAGTAATCTGGTTCCTGCTCTCCTGGCGTGGTCACATGACCACAAGAACCATTTCAAGGCAAAAGTGCGTCATATTTTCGAGCGGATGATACGACGCTTTGGATGGAACGACGTATATCAAGCTGCGGGTGAAGAGCAGGCTTCCAAGGTTCTTGTCAACATTAAGAAACGGAAGGAAAGGGCCAAGCGCAAAAGGGCTCGCGAAGAGGACGAGGAGGATGAGGTAGTACATTCCTAGATGATATTTATCAGTTACTGATCAGTTTCTCAGGTACCTTCTGGGAAGACGGCGACAGGTGACGCTTTTGAGGATGTTCTCTACGGAAGTGAGAGCGAGCTCGATGACAGCGATGATGAGGGGCAAGCACAACGCGAGGGTAGCTCCAAACGCAAGGGTAGCGACCATGGTTTACGCCTTTGCGTGGACGATGACGAACCGATGGATCTTCTGCAGGGTGCTATCTCGCGAATGACGAGTACGTACTGCGCAAACCTTTACCAGGTCATCTTGTTGATATACGCTGTCACGCAGACGCGAAAACCAACCGCAGGCGAAAACCTGGGCAGGATGCCAACCGTTTCAAAACTGACGAAGAAAGCGGGAAGTTGGTCGTTCCTGCAGAAGAGTCCGATTCGGACATCGAGGTCAGCGCTCGCAAGGCTGCCAAAGACGTCGCAGGGAACGCATACAAAGAAAGTGTCACCTCCGTGGACGGCTTTGCGCGCGGGCCCAACGGACGCATCAAATTCAATAAAGATACGAAAAAGCGCAGACGAGAGAACGGGGATGACGATGGAGATATTGAAATGGCCGATGCTGAGCCATCAGCGAAGTCAAAAAAGAATAAACGACGTTCGGAAGTCAAGCTTGGACGCGAATTCAAGGCGAAGGTATGTTATCCGTGAAGACGATCTGTATCCATGGTCCTAACGGCAATAACGATGTACAGAAAGCAGGAGGTGACGTTACAAAGGGGAAATTGGATCCCTATGCTTATTTACCTCTATCTCAAGCTGCGACAAGAAAAGGCCGCGATCGGATCGGGATTGCTGGAAAGCGGTGATACTCGTATATCTAGATAATTCCTTTGTCACGGTGCAATACACAGAGACTGTTAACCGTATAGCGTCTGGTCATGCGGCGTGCCAAAAAGACCATGAGCCCAAGCTGTGGGTTGCGTCCAGGTAGCTGTGACTGTTGTGTTCCCCAGAACCTTGGCTGCCACCATCGCGAGGAGTTGCGCATCCGACCTGTTGTCTCCCTCCATAGCGTACTGCAATAGACAGATAATTGGTATCTGCCATGCATCGGGAATGGACGATAGCAACCTGTGAGCGATACCGCCACCGGGAATGAATGGCACATGCCAAGAACTGCCCTCGGAACGGAGGTCCCGGGGTAACGGGGAAGAATAAGGAGGAACTGGTAGATCGGCGAGGGAAGCAAGTGGACCTCCAGCTAGGGGTGGAGATTCTGGAGGTTGAATGAACGTTGTTGGCGTACTATGAAAGAACTGCCAGTGAGACGATAGACAATACGTCATGGAGGTCCTCGTGTACTCACTGCATTTGCGTGTCTGTTCTATCCGATGTGTCGACCCCTCCCATGAAAATCACTGCCGATACGCCAGAATTGCGGATGAACTCGAGGAGCGCGTCGGTAAACTGTTGCTTGAACGACTGCCAGAAATGATGATTCGGCAAGAAGATGACATCTATTAACTAGGGCCGGCCTACCTTGAGCACAGGAGAACGTTGTTGGATGACCGCGATCTGGCTGTTCGCCTTGCCGAACACTGGGAGTACAGACTCGTCCAGGTGTCTCGACACAGTCGCATAGACGGACGACTTACGTTCAATGGGAGTAGTCAAACCATCAGTGCCGTCCTCGCGCGCACCAACCACCGGAACCAAATAATTGGAATCGAATACGCCTACGCGATCCAGCTTGAGTGATGCGATGAGTAGATCAGCCGCTAGTTGTGCTACATTTCCGACGGATACTACAGGCTGTGTGCGACCGTAAGATCCTCTCGAGGAAGACGGCACACTACTCACCACGAGGAGCACCCTCCCCGAGAGCTTGTACGTGGTACTGAGCGGTAGATAGAAAGACATGCTGACACCGCCATAGTCTCGCCCAGAGATGTCCCATCATGGTGCACTTGATGGTATATCCTATACGAACAAAAAGCCCCGTGGTCTCTGGTAGTATATCGGATAGTACATCCGCCTGTCATTCGTGCTCTGTGACGCGGAAGAGCGGGGTTCGACTCCCCGCCAGAGAGTCATCCCTGCCGTTTCTTTTGATTTTTGTCTCGGTGCAACCCGCGCTAGCATGCAGCTTCGTAGCATCCCTATGGTACACAAACATACCAGCCTATGACACTATTTTAACTTCTCCACCATCTCGGGCACGACCTCGAAGAGGTCTGCCACAAGCCCAACATCAGCTACCTGGAATATCGGAGCGTCGGGGTCCTTGATAATGTCAGACAGTGTCAGATCAGAAAGCTGCAATTTACCTTGTTGATGGCAACAATGAGCTTGGAGTCTTTCATGCCAGCGAGGTGTTGGATTGCTCCAGAAATTCCAAGTGCCATGTACAACTCAGGCGCAACAACCTTGCCGGTTTGTCCCACTTGCAATGAGTTATCTGCGTAGCCCGCGTCAACAGCTGCTCGCGAAGCGCCGACTGCTGCCCCCAGTGCATCGGCAAGGGGGTACAGGGTAGCCTGGAACGTCTCGGCATTTTTTAGTGCCCGTCCACCAGACACCACTCGGCTGGCAACCCCCAAGTCGGGACGATCAGATTTACTTAGCGAGGTGGAGATGTGGCGTGATGGGGAGTCGGGAATGTCTACAGGGTCAAGGACCTCGGTTTCCGCCTCTGCTTCACCTGGTACAGCAACGGGAAAGGCGGTCGACCGCACGGTGAAAAACTTGATGGGTATCGAAGACGGTGCTCGAACCGTTGAGATGGCATTTCCTGCATAAATCGGACGAGAAAATATCGTACTGTTGGAGGAATTATCATGTTCGACCGACGTGATGTCAGACACAGCCGGAACATCAAATTTGGCAGCAACTCGAGGGAGAATGGATTTGGCGGACGAGGAGTGTGCTGATACGACGTGGGTAAACGAGGAACTCCCAGAGAGGACCTTCTCCAAGAGTGGGGCGACAATCTCCGCTAATGGCGTGGAGTACTGTGGGGAGACGGAATGGAGTACAGTATCTAGTCCCTTTATCCTGCAATGATGCGCGAGTTAGTAAGTGCTGTGAGAGTGACAATAACAGACATGCTTCTTTGCCTTGTCTAATACGCCAGGGACTTGGTCCGGGGCACCTGCAAGGAGACCGGTCACCTTGCCGCCGAGTTGGGAAGCGGCGGTCAATGCAGAAAGGGACGCAGAATCGAGTTCGCCGTCACGATGCTCCAAGAACACTAGCGCATGTGGTGATGGAGACGTGGCATAACTTCTGACGAGCGTCCTGCTCAACGCTGCTGTTCTGGTGCGGAGCATGACCCGTTAGCAAAAGAGAAACCATCGAACAGCGGGGAGCCGGGTATTTCCTTCTCCATAAGCACGTGATTTGCTACATGGGATCCCGTCTGCGTCACTCCTCATTCAAAACGTTCATTGCAAATGTCACTACAGGGCTTGATATCTGGCTCCGAGTGCGCAGTGCCTTCGAATCCGTTGGCCCAAGTCCTCAAACACACTGAAGGTGACAGGAGCTTGCAACAGGTGTGTACTCTCCAGGCCCACGTCTGGGAATCAGACACTTAATAGACTTGGTCAGGATCGGGTCGGAGGACCTTCATCGTCTCGAGTACGATGGTCTCTTCCATTTCGGCGATCTTCACTGAAGTGTTCGTACAGTTGCAACATTTGCCGGGGAGTGCGCCAGCTCAAGCTGCAGAACAAGATGTCGAGATGGCAAGGCAGTTTTTCGGAGGACCGATGGCGTCGTCGGCCCCGTCTCTTGCACTCACGTCTCCAGGCCCCCACGCCCAGCTTTCCCGCTTTCCCGAGCTCGGTGGAAGGTTCGATCTCAACCAAGCTTGGGCTAGGGGGGTATTGCAACAGCAACAACCGGCGTTCCGCGACAGCGCAACCCAAGTCCCGTGGGCTTCTGAGTTCAGTGGGGTATGCAGTCAACCCGTTCCAGGAGCTCCCGCACAGCAACCGGGGCAACAAATCTCGGATGGTATGTACTGGTACTTGATGCTTGTTTTGGTGGGGTTTCTGAGGCCGAATTAAAGAAGTACAACGCCCTTACACGAGTCTCGGTATTCCGTACAACCACTCCATGCCTACGACCATGTATGGATCCGGTTTAACTGGCCCTGCTCTGTACCAGAGCTTCAACCCCGCTCCTCACACCATGTCATCGGATAAAGGAAAGGCCAAGGCCCAGGACGTGGGCTTTGAGGCTGCATTTGCACAGGCCGCTGCCTCCCTTAGAATCACTGACACAAATAGTTCCGCAAGGATCGTGGAATTGGATACCAGCTCTACTGCCGTTGAGCCAGTTTCTGAAGATACCAAAGCTAGCACAGAATTCCCCGAGTTAGTCTTTATTTTTCCTACATTAATTTTTCTTGTATGTGTCTGTCTTGCCGTGACCTCACAGTTTATCAGGGTTTTGCAGCAATTACAAGAATCCGATGTACCATTGAAGGGTGAAGATCTAGCGAAGTGGGAATCGGAATTCAATCAACTCATGACAGCCCAGCGCGAAGAGCTGGAAAAACATTATGGTGGGGTGATGCAAAATGCATGGGAGAGTGGAATAGGCGATTTCAGCCACAACGCGAATCCCAAGTTTGATGATCTCGGATACCCGATTCTAACCGATTATGTCTTCGGTGAGGTTCACCTTTGCCTTCCTCCGCGCGTATAGTTGTTGAGGCTGAATCAGAGCAAAACAATCCGTTCCTGCAACCCTCCACATCCATCCGATCTCCGTTGAGCGAGGCGAAGGCACTCCTGGAACGCAATGGGTCATTGTCGGAGGCTGCGCTGTTGTTAGAAGCTGCCATACAGACAGGTGAACTTGGTGATCGTGGATATGAGGCCTGGATACTTTTAGGAGAAACAAGAAGTATGGATGAACGCGAGGAACAGGGCATGCGCGCTCTTATGGAAGGAGTTCGGAGGGCAGAGGCTGCTGATGCAGACGGAGCGGGCATGTTGGTACGAATATGCCCATTCTCGATGTACTGACGAGGTTCATTGATCTTTTCAGTCGCTTGCCATATCATTTACTAACGAGTCATATGACCGGGCATCATATCATATGCTCTGGCGCTGGTTGCACGCGCGGTTCCCGACGTTCCCGATACATGATGACGTCGAGAAAGCCGTCCGATCTCATTCGGCATGGGACTCCCATGATCGCCTCACTGATATCTTTTTGTCCCTCGCAAGACAGCACTATGATCAAGGCATAGTTGATCCTGACGTCCAGGTGGGACTTGGTGTCCTGTTTTATAACAAAGGGGAATATGATCGTGCGAAGGATTGCTTTGAGAGTGCGTTGTCTCAACGTCCTCGGGTGGGTTTCGTGCATTTCTTGGGATGTCATCAACATTGACTTGTCCGCAGGACTATCTCCTCTGGAATCGACTTGGTTCATCTTTGTCCAATGGAAGTAAGCCAGAGGAAGCTCTAGGTGCATACAGAGAAGCGCTAAGTCTCCGTCCGACGTACACGCGCGCGATCTACAATGTTGGAGTTGCTTGTGCGTAAGACGACCTTGGTATCTTGGAAAGTGTTGATGGTTGTACAGGTCTGAACATCGGCGCCCACAAAGAAGCCGCGGAGCATTTTCTTAGTGCGCTAGAGTTGCAGGAGTCAACAGGGGATAGACAGACGAGTGATCAACTTTGGTTTACTTTGAGACGTGCCTTTATACAGATGGTGAGCCGACCCGTTATCGCTACCCTTTTCCCACATGACACCCATTCCAAAGGATCGTAACGACCTAGCAGAGTTGGCCAGACCTGAGAGTCACCCTACATTAGACATTTTCCGGCAGCACGGCATTGATTTCTAGATAGGCCGCTCAGTTGGTACTGACTTGTGCCAGCGTATTATATATACATAGATGTGCAAGCTAGCAGTGATCGCGTGGTCAGATTTATCTGTGACCTCGGATGTGGCCAGAAGGGCGGACAATGTATCCTCGAATGATAGTCGTTCATCGCCTTCTGCCTTCACGTATTCCAAATCTTTTGGGAAGTCATCTCACAGTTCGCCTTTCCAAGACCGCGTGGAGCGAGTCTCATCGTCAACTTCTAACTGGTCTATATAGTGGTGCCACGATTTCAAACGTTCTGAATCCATCAGTCACTGATCTCCACCGCATACCACATGTCATCGATTCACCAGCGATCAGCGAGTCTCCCCATGAACTCTGCCATCGTGAAGGCAGTAGTCTGCCGACTTTTCCTCAAGGCGCCGGTCGTGAAGTCTCCGTTTCTGTTCCTCGATATTTTTCAAGTTGGACCGGGGGAACCTGATCAAGGGATTTATGTGATGGTGTCACATTCCAGTTGCACGGGAAGCCGTCGTGGGTAGAAAATACGTTGAATCTAAATAATCCAGGACCGTCCTGGTCATGGGGTACGCTAGCGAAATGACTCCCGGACCGGTCTGACCATTATAAGTAGGACATCACATACCACTTCACCCTTTCGAGCGTCCGTTCGATAGTCATCATGTCCGGTGTTGAGATGTAAGTTCCTACTCTTTTACTCCCGGTCAACGATCACTGACCCGTCTACTACTAGTCACACTGTTTCCAAGCCCTCGGGGACTTCCAGCAATGTCAAACTCAACAAATTCTCTAGTCAGTTGACACAGGAAAAGGTAGGCACGCCATGTGTTAAACCTGATACGAAAGGGGTACTAACTAGTGCGTCCAAGGCCCGAGGTGGAGCTCAAGCCATGCGTTCGCAGTGTGTATCCCTTCCGGATCGTATGTTCTAATATGTTGCCTGCAGTCTATGCCACTGGCTTGACCGAAGAGGACATGGATAAGCCCCAGGTATGAATGTGTTCCCGAGGACTAGCGCATCACCTGACTTCCTCTGATAGATCGGTATCTCACCGATCTGGTGGGAGGGTGAGCGTGAAATATTGTGTCGGAAGGCAATAATCTAATCGATATCACCATCAAGGGAATCCGTGCAATATGCACCTTGTGAGCTCCACTAACTGTTCTCTGTCCGCAAGTTGGGCTTATTTCCCACAAAAAGCTTGACCTCGCAAAAAGGGTCAAGGAGGGTTGCAAGGAAGAAGGCCTCGTCGGCTTGCTCTTCAATACCATCGGTGTCAGGTCTGTAGCTACAGTGCAGTCTCATCGATGATATTAATCTCATCACGATCTCCAGCGATGCGATCACTATGGGTACTGACGGTATGTTTTATGCCTTCCCGTGAAGCGTAATCCCTCATTCCTGTCTTTACAGGAATGCGTTACTCGTGCGTATTTGCTAGATGGGTAAGGCTAGGTGGGGAGTATTGGTTGATTTGTATCTCCATAGGCTGCCTAGTCGCGATCTGATTGCGGACTCTGTCGAGGCTGTGAGTCACTTTCTGAAAGACCAGTTTACTGTGGCTAACAACGAAATAAGGTCACTTTGGTGAGTTGAACGATGTTTGCCGTGGTGATGCGGTCGAACACCAATTTGCCTACTACAATGTTAGGCACAACACTACGACGGCAACATCTCCGTCCCTGGATGCGATAAGAACATGCCTGGTGTTTTACTCGCTGCTGCGCGTCACAATCGTCCCACCATAATTGTGTATGGTGGGACCATCCAAGTGGGTACTCGCCATGTTGATTGCCCCTCGATGGGATACAAGAAGGGTGGCACTGTTAACATCTCAGACGCCTTTGAGTCATACGGTATGAAGTTTTTCATTTTCTTCTTCTTTCGTGGTACATACAGCCGTTAGGTGCATATGCGGTTGGTGTCATCAACGACGAGGAGCGGTTTGACGTGGTCAGGCATTCCTGCCCCGGCCCGGGCGCTTGTGGTGGGATGTATACGTGAGTGAATTCGCCTCGATGTTTTCGTTGCGCGTAAGTCCATGTTATGATGACGCAGAGCAAACACCATGAGTTCTGCCCTTGAGGTTTTGGGCATGTCCTTGCCGTACTCCTCCAGCACGCCAGCGGCTTATCCAGGTGGGTGGAGATTCCCAAGTCGAAGATGATGATTCATCTTCTGTTCACAGAAAAAATTCAGGAGTGTTTCAGGGCTGCGAAGTATATGAGACGTCTGCTAGAGCTGGACTTGAAGCCCAGGGACATTCTCACTCGTCAGTCGTTCTTGAATGCAATTACTATCGTCAACATCCTCGGTGGGTCAACCAATGCAGTGCGTCTCCCGAACCTCTCTATTCCATGTATCTGATAATGGGAAGGTCCTCCACTTGCTCGCCATCGCACGAGCTGCTGATATACCTCTCACCATCGATGATTTCCAGGAAGTTTCTGATAGAACGCCTTACATTGCTGACCTCAAGTATGCGTACAGTTGGGTCTGTAAAGTTCCTCGGACTGACCATGACCTAAGGCCTTCTGGAAAGTACTACATGGAAGACGTGCACAAGATTGGAGGAATCCCGGCCCTGCTTAAATATCTTCTTCAGCACACCAATTTGATCGATGGTCGCCAGATGACCGTCACGGGAAAGACGCTCGCAGAGAATCTCGAGGACGTACCAGAACTTGACTTTGAAACGCAGGACGTCATCAAAAGAGTGGAGAACCCGATCAAACCGACGGGCCATTTGACAATTTTGCGCGGAAGCTTGGCGCCTGGAACCGCCGTTGCTAAGCTAACTGGTAAAGAAGGTTTGAGATTTGAGGTCCGCCTTTGCGTTCTGTATGAGCCCACAGTCCCGTTTCTGAACCAGAGATGACAGGGTGTTGCGAAATGCTTCGACAGGTAAACTATACCCCGAGGCCCCGCAATAAATGCTGAATTCGTCACTAGTGTGCACGACTTCTACCCCGCTCTTGAAAAAGGAGAGGTCAAAGCAGGCTATGTCCTTATCTTCAGATACCAAGGCCCGAAGGGGGCACCTGGGATGCCTGAGGTCCGCTATTCGGTCTGCCTACCCTACACATCTCTAAATTTTCTTCTATAGATGTTAGGTGAATTCGGGAGGGTGATTCACTCCAATTGTTCTCTCACCGGGTTTGATTACAGGACCCACCGCTGCTTTGATGGGAGCTGGTCTTGGTAACTCGACCGCTCTCATTACTGACGGACGTTTCTCAGGGGCGTCCAGGGGATTTATCATTGGTGCGTCTGAGCTTGAAGCCATGTTTGAGGTATTTACGACCGTTCTTACCAGGTCACGTTGTCCCCGAAGCCACCTTGGGTGGCCCTATCGCTCTCGTCAAAGATGGTGATCGCATCATCATAGATGCGGCATCACGAAGCATCAATTGGCTAGTAGGAGAGGATGAGCAGGCAGCGCGTAGAAAAGAATGGGAGGTTTCGGGTAAGAGTGCCCTGAAAGAAAGGAGAGGTATTCTGTACCGATATGCAAGGGACGTCGCCGTGAGTAGTGTTGATGCGTCTTGTCTGCGCATTGCTGATTTGGTCGCAATAGCCGGCCAGCGAAGGCGCATACTGCGACTAATTCCCCGAAGTTCCTTGTGTTGCTTGTATGTATAAATCGTTTGTGTGTAAGAGTCCATCCAGGCGCAGTGAAATCCACATTGTAAATTTATGACATTACTGGTCATAGTTTACCCAAGTCTGAGTTCGACGACGAGATGTCGCACACCATCACCACGACTGCGTCGTATGTTCTCAACAAGTACTCTCGTTCTTACCCATCTACGTCGTCTCTCGGCACTCAAGCTGCAGTCGAATCGGAATGGCAGCATTTTACGAATCCAGTCATGAGGATCATCCTGGAGGCCAAAAGGTCACCGTCCGGACAATTGGTCTCTATGCGCCTGAGAGTACTGTGGAGCTTGCATACAGAGTCGAACGAGTTGCATATTGACCAGAGGGAAGTTGTTTTCGTGAGTAAAACAGTTCAGATTGTTCGTAAATGGGCTTCGCAGACCCGTAGGCCGATGCTATTTGTTTTAGGAAGACTTGGAGCTACTGTCCTTTTCGTCTTTGCCGACATTCCAAGCGTCCGTTGCCCAATCAGACCAGAGCCTTCCTTTGAAGGCAGTGTATCGCGACGCAGTGGTCGGCATCCGCTACCTGCATCCAAGGATAGTTCCTCCCGGCTGCCAACCAGTAAGTTACCATACCGGTTCACGACGAGTTGTTACCTGACTTTAATCACCCCACTGGCAGACATACCGTCGCTTCCAGATCACGTTCAAGGATGCACTTTACGCATCACAGTGCATCGATGCCATCAAGCCCGTCTGCCCCTGCAAAGCGAATCCCCATCCGACTCATATTAATCGACACTCTACGATGCTCTCAGCCTCTGCGACGACCGTATCACATCCTGCACCTGTGCGGTCCACCGGATTGACTGCGCGTCAGAGCACCATATCGGCACCTGTTGATGATAGGCCAACCCCGCCGACCATGCTAGGCCACCCACCGGAAAACCAAGCCTTTGCTATCGCATCCTCCTCCGTGGCGACGAGTTTGTCGTCGGATGACAGTGCCTTTGTGACACGCTCCGAGACATCTCACAGAGCGGACACGCAGGTGGACCGTCGGAAAGACGGCCTGCCCCAAAGTCGTGGTCGCGACGCAGCTCAAAGTTCCTTTCCAGGTTCACCGCAACCTTCATCATCCGATCAAAGCATAGTTATGCCACCGCCCCCTGTTCCGCGACGTGCAATGCGCTCTGGCGGTGCAATGACGCAGGAGTCATCGACGACGGTGAACACGGGCGATGAGAGATCACAGCTTCTTGCATCTCTCAGCAAGCATCCCTCTCTATATGAACTCTCTCGACCAGATCTGGAAACCCTTGTTAGTCAGGTCATTCGGGAAGAAGGGTTCCTCCGTCTGGTAACATGACAACGTGTCATGGCAGTACTCCGCAACTCACGCCATTATTCCCTAGCTTGAGTCCCTCGACTCTTTGTGGACGATCAAAGGATTCCTTGGCCGTTGATCGACATTGCATTGTACGATACAATCTTCGAGTCCCTGCTTTACATCGTAACCAATCTCCTATTCACTACGCTAGCTTGCACGTGAGGCATGAAGGCACATCCTAGAGCGCTTCGAGTGACGTGCCAGCGACCTGCAACTCGTGCACACTCTCGAGACTTACCGCTCGAAGGATTCTGCCAATTCCCTCCTTTTTCATAGTCTCTAGTTCTGACTCGCTCTTAGCAAGCAGCATGCCTGCGAAGCCAAGCGAATTAATGCTGACTAGTTCCTGCGTCTCCTCGACCTTGTAGGCTTCGTGACGTCGCGGTATCAAATGCATGTGTTCCAAGGTAAGGATGACGTTGTAAGAAGGAGAACCGGGGGGGTAATCGGGGTCATGTCGTACAGTTGATATGACCAGGTCGAGAAGTGACAAGAATGGGGGAAACAGTGCTTGGCTCAGTTCGGGCACGCAAAGGTTGCCCGAGAGAGGGGGAAGGCGGAATACATGATTGGCATAAGGTAACGAAGAAATCGCAAAAGGTTTCCCTATATGCGATTCCTTCAGTTTGTTTGGTCGTCATCATACTTGAATTCAGTTACCGGAGACTTCAAGTGTTGTTTTCCTAGCCAACTTTTCAATGGGTGGGCCGTCGTTCCCAACTTCAATGAACTGGATATGCTTGTGCGGTTGACTCGCACCGCTCCTTGACCCACCTGATACGTTGCTCGGGCTAGTGTCTTCTAGTTGGGGGAGGAAACACTTACAATTGTAAAAAGCGATGAGATGTTTATTCGCCTGTCGAGCAGCGAGCAAGAGCAGATACGTCTGGACTAAATCCTGCGGCAAGAGGGGCGAAGCCTGCGGCTGGAATTCTTTGGTCACGTAGGCGATCTCGAACGTTATTCATGGTAAGTACTCGGGCACGTACCCTTGGTCACCAACAGAAAATGGTAGGGAGCCACAGCAAATTTGTTCACCTAGTCGGATTGGTCATGATGCAAGACGACGACGACGATTCAACTCCACTCACCAGGACGACGTAGTCGGATATGTCATCTCCGTCTTGCAAGGACAGGTCCCCTAGGTATAGCTGTGGGTTGTAAGGAGGAGCGAACGGGTTCTTTTTGGCTACTGCGATGGAATCCGAGGAAAGGGAGAGTTGCCCCGCAGCATTCCGATCCACTGGTTTTTTCTGTAGCGCAGTACATAGCCGCAACTCAAACTAGCTCGGTGAGTGTAATCGATGAAACTCGCATGCCATCGGCAGATTGCAGGAATCCCACCTCCAGACCGACATCTTGGTGCTTGAAGATTACAGACGGGAAAAAGACCCGTTCACCGGATTCATCTGCGTTCTTGAGTTTCTCGGGTAATGCGGAAATGATATCAGATGGCTGCATCGTTGTAGTCGGCGTAGGAGGCTTGCTGGATGATATCGGTTACCGGTCTTATGCATCATGCGTAGTTCTGCGTCTGTGGCGTGCGAGCGCTGGCAAGCATGATGGCAACTTCTAGACTACAATGATCGAGCAAATACAAAAGCCAAGCGCGTGAATGGTAGTTACATCCAAGACCAGCACTGGGAATAATGACACCACCTGCACCGGCAACCATATTCACGGCCACCCGAACCATGCGTCGATGCTATGGAACATAAGACACACGATGATTGTTACGTCGCGGAAGAGTTGGCGTGGGTGTAACCTCAAGCCCGGCCGGTGCGTCCCTTGTCAGCTTTTGGGCCCTCTATGTGCTCGCCAAGGGTGAGGGCTCTGATATAGAAGACGGCAGCTATGAGTGACCAAAGAGAGGCATTCGTACCCTAGGAGATTGTGCGGTCAACAATCGAAAGTGATTCAGTATCTTGTCACTCGACCCACCTGATAAAATAGGACCGCGAGGAAAGATTGCAGGATGAGTAACACCACTCTCAGCGGTATGCTGCGATGTATGGGCGACCCCTTGACGGAGGGAAGTGGGTAATCTAGTGCGATCATGATGAAGCCCAGAACCATAGTGAGAACTTGGACAATAGGAAGCTTGACGATGACGGTAATGAACACGTGGACTTTCGGTGAGGGTCTATGAGGGAGTGTTAACGGAGATGGGTTTGCAGGCGGCAGAAAAACGGACTGAATGCCACCTGGATTGCGGAGAATACCGCCGACGAAGTCCCAGAAGAACTTGCGGAAAAGCATGGCCCAGAAACTCGCCCAAACTGCATCTGATGTTGCTGTCAGTCAAGATGGGGGGAGATGGCCAGGAACAGCACACGCACAGATGCTTGCAGCGACGGAGATGAAGCGACTCAAATCATGCCAGACCAGATTTCCCATGGGAGCGAGTAGTGCAGGGATTGGTTTAAGGCGGGGAGAGGACAAATGAAGGTGAGAGATGTCGTCTGAGTGTTTGAGGGGAACGTGCAGACGAAGCACGTTAGAGGGGAGAGCGCTGCTCTAGAGGGTAAGGGAAAATGAAGACACTGCGCAAGAGGGAGATCAAGTTTTATACAACGCGGTTGGATGACCGTGTGCGGAAGCCTACAAGGCGGTAGAACGGTCTCCAAGGTCTCCAGCGCAGCCTATTTTAGTACCTGCGAGGCGATCATCGTCCGAGTACGCGACGAGCAAGACGTTAAAAATGAAACAGAGCTTGGGCTGGTTGCGAGACAGCGTGGCAACCATCTTCATCACCGGCCAGCATCGCCAAGATCATGAGACACACCCATATGGTACGTGCAACTAATCTCCATTCATCCCTTGATCCACCTACGCACACAATGTCCAAGAAAAAGCCGAACAAACCTATCCAGCTTCCACCCTCGCACGATCTCGTCCGGGTGGGCCCGAGGCATGTACAGTCAAACTATCACGGCAAACGGGATGAGAACGGCCTCAAGCCGTCTACCTCTCGCGCACTCATCTTGCGCAATGGCAAGTATGGCGCCTGCGGAACGGGTGAAGTCGTACTCGCCGGAAGAATATCCGGTAGAGAGAAGCTCGATCTTTTAGCAGGTGCATCCGCCTCTTTTCTCTTATCCCGCCTGCTGACCACTTCTCCAGACGACCTCGTATCGCAGAAATCGCGCACAGCTCTCATGGCTCCCCTCAAGCTGGACAAGTGCATCAGAATTGCCGACTCGCAATACAATGGTATGCTTACCCACACCACTCCTGTTCTGTTCTCTATCCCTCACTCTCTTCAAGCTTATCTCGACGACATTGCTGATCTCAAGGACCCTGACGTGTTCTACGATAGGATTGTGGCCGAGTTACTCGCGAGATCCCTCCATGACACGCAAGATAACCAACAGTCTATTCGTAACGCTTCGCACATCGCTTCAGTCGTGTCAACAAGGTATAAGCTTTGTTCCATATCACTCGTGTATTACTTACCATCCCTCAGGATACACAATACGTATATGGTCGCTTCAGCATGGAAACTTGTCATCGACACCCTCCGTGACCTCCAGAATTCCGGTTTGAATGATGCAACAGCCCGTACTCAGCTTCAAAGTGACGAAAACTTACGGTCACGATACTTGGTCTTGTGTGATATAGTTGGCGTTCTGGTTGACCTTGGGCAGGCATATTTCTCTATTCTTGCCATGACTACACGTATGCCATCCCAGTCCCTATGTTGATATCTACGCTTTAATTTCCACTCAGCTCACTACTCCCAGTATTTCAAAGAGGTCGAGAACATGCAACCAGGGGAGCCTTCCGTAGCTTTCGACTGGGCCGGCCTCAAGGACGCTTGCAAATCATTCCTGGACTCCATCATCATCGAGCTATGTTTCCCTAGATCACCATATCCGAAACGAATCCTTTATCACATCTTGCACGACGCCGTTGATGAATCGCCGAGAGAAGCCAAGAGGTTCCCGCAGTCGATGTGGGATGCTATCGGGGACCTTTCTGTAAGTCTGTACTTCCGTAGGTATCTCAGGCATTGCGTACAGAGAATGAGCCAACCCTTTACGCAGGTTTCGCTGGAACTACAAGAACTCCTGGAGAGCCCTCTTTTAGGTCCCCAAGGCGAGAAGCTCAGAACCCTTCCACGTCAGATGCCAGGGCAATACGAAAGGTGGCTCGATGCTCAGATTTACTCAAAGCAAGCATCGGAATCATATGCCAACTTCAAGGATCTCATCAACCCCTTGGAAAGAACCAAGGATTCCTCTGTGCTTGATAATATGTGGAAGTTTATAAATCTCGTATGTTCCCGAGATTTTCCCAAATCCCTTATTCTGATCCCCCACCAGAACTACAAATCAACCTCAGGTTTATCTCTCGATTCGCTTTGGCGGTTGGACGAGGCACCTCGCCGTATTCCTCAATGGAGCTCCGTCTACATGCCCGGCCTTCGCACCTACGATTCTGACTCTGACGGCGAGCAACCCCCAATGCTTCTTGTAAAGAGCACAGGACAGAAGGGGCCTAGTGGGAAGAAGAAACCAAAAAAGCTGCTTGCGATTACGGACGGGCGCGCGGATGATGACGACAACGGTTCCATGCCCGAGCTGGAGACTGTATCAGACAGTTCTGGTGAGAACGACGAGGATATATTTGTTTCCGAGAACGAGGAGGAGGAGAGCGAGTACGATGACGAGACTGACTATGATTCGGAAGAAGAGGAAGTGTACCGGACCATGTTGAGGGAGGCAATGGATACCGCATTGGCAATACCTGAGTTCTTCGATCCCAAATCAACTGTTCCCGATTTCGATGCCCTAGCAGAGGAGAGAAAGGGGAATCCCTTCCTGAAACTCCTTGGATCGTTAAGGGGTGAGATGACCATATACTATGTTCTGGATGTACATCAACTGATATATCCACAGGGCGTATGTTTTCCTCCGACCCGAAGCTCAGCTCGACCACACGTACTGAGCCACGAAAGGGCCTCTTCGGGCAGAGAGGACAGAGTGCCAAAGCTTCGGCTAAGCAGGCCGCTATTTCTGCGCCGAGCGCTAAGATCCCTGACGTTTCTGGCAGTAAATTTCCCCCCACGCAGCCCACACCAAGCACGGAACGCCCACCTGGTACGTAGAAGACGTTGAAATGGGTCTGGACTTCCGTAACATTTGTTCTTAGCTCCTGCTCCTGAGGAACCAAAAACTTATCGTGCAACTGTTGAGGACGCGGAGGACGAGAATGAGGAGGATGTCTCGTCCATAGCAAGTAAGAAGAAGAAGAAGAAACCAAAGAAGAAGAAGAAGAAGAAGAAAGTGACCAATGAACTGCCTACAGTTCAGGAGGATTCTGTGCCTGGTATCTCGACCCCGCCGAAGAATCTTCCTTCAAGTACGCTTGTCGAAACTCCTGCTAAAGCACCTTCGAACAACCTTCCTGCATGTAATGCCCCGCCCAATTCGCTTGCACACATGTCGACATCGTCGCTGCCTATTGAGCCTACCATCGCGCAGTCCGCTCATTCGTACCTACAAGAACTGGGAGCGCCAAAAGAGAAGGTTAAATCCCGTCCCGACCATGCATCCCTCTTCTCAGAAAAAAGGGGGTTCCTCTCGAAGCTTAACTCAAAGGACAAGACGAAGAATGAGAGAGAGAGCGATCCAACTATCAACAAGAAGTTCACATGGTTTACCAAACTGGGGAAAAAAACGGCCGGATACATGAACCAGCTTTTGCGCACGAGTGCGGAGGAGAAGGTTGGATCGTTGAAGTGGGATAATTTCGTGAAGGTGAGCCTTCCATCATGTTCTACATGTCCCATGGTCAATGTTTCATTTCAGGTTATGCGAGAGATGGGTTTCAAGTATGACCCTAGTACCGCAGGTTCGTCTGTTCGCTTTGATCCGCCGAACCCAAAGGATAGGGTATGTTTTACCAATTCCCAAGCTATCGGGCTGATAACATGAAGCATCTCGCAGTCAATCACTTTCCACAAGCGTGCGCTCTTTTCTATATTTCTGGTAATTCCATCAGTTCACGTTTATGAAAATTCACAGCACACCCTGATCCTACGCTACATGCAAACCATCTGAGGGATTTTGGAAAGAAGTTAAAGGAATACTACGATTGGTCAGAAGAAGATTTCCTAAGGCGAGCCAGCACGATTTGAGCGTGCGCAGTCTGTATACAATATGTTATATCCATTTGTCTCCTATGACAATTGAAACCCTGCGGTGGGTAAGGGTACACTATGCCGAGATATATCTCTGATGTCCAGAACATTGCGCATGTCCGGTGACGGAAAGAACACCGTGAAATCAGGGAGGTGGAGGAGTAACTTTCGACCCAGCTCTCAAGCTATGGAGGCTTGAAGATGTCGTTGAATGGATCAGACAGTGGTAAGAGATACGATGCATGTACTCACGTTGGCCAGTATTAATCGCTTCGATCAAGCCTCGCTCCCAATCTTCTGGGAGCTTGAGACAGCGCTGGGTCACGTTGTCGTAACGAGGCCCCACCATCATGGATAGAAAACCACATTAACCGGGCTAAATCTTTGCAAATGACAATGATCTGGGCTGTGTCTTGGCTACGGCGCTGATTTACACTCGAAACGAACTCATCGTTGAGCTCATTAAGTGCGCGCAGGCGAGTGAGGAAGGTTTCGCGTGTCATGATACCGCCGCCGTGCATCTTGCAAAATTGATCAGGACAGCAATGAAGTAAATCGGGAGCCTTGAAGTAAAGGGACTGGTTCGGGGGATTAGGGTGGCGCTCCAGCTCAATTACCCTCACCAGTGGGTAGCCAGTCGGTCTTCCGGGTTATTCGCTAGATCCACGGCACAGAGGGCCCAGCTCTGTAGCTCAGACCCCCACTTATTGATCTACTTAGAGATTGCTGTGTTCAATGTGTTGGCCTCCGGGTAATTTGCGAGGCTGTCTCGGAGGGTGGAACTGCACCTCTCCTTGTGGGTCTTGCACGCAGCTACCTGGCATTCTTTGGAGCAGTATCGCACCACGCTTGGAGAGCAGAAAGCAAGCAAATGTTCAAGGGGTTCCTGGCGAGTTTAGTGACCAACCGGCATCGACTACACGTCTTGATCTTGTCTCTTCCGGTGTATACGTTGCAATAGCTGCATGTACCTTTCGGTCTGCATCTCACTGAATTGAGGGTCGTCAAGACGCGTCGAACTGCAAGCGAAGAAATTACACAATTGCGGTCGAAAGTTCCCACGGTCGAAGTAGATCGACAGAGGACTCAACGCAACGGTACGCGTCGTCGAGATCGATGGCGGCGAGGCCTCCCCCAGCACGTCCACACATCGGAATACACCCCTCATTCAATGCCAACTCAAACATGGATTGGGCTGAGGACGATGTCTGGGACAGCGCATCCGACTCGGAGTCTCCACGTCACTCGACGATAGCGCACTCTTGGAGATACTCGTCGAATACCCAGCCAAAGCGGCAACCCTCGTCGGTGACAGCACCTAAACCCGTTCCAAGAGCACCTACCAACTCCTCTTCGTCCACCCTCGCTCAATCTTACACCCACCTCAATCCCCCAAGCCCAAGTTCGTATCCTCCCAAGCCCGAGTCTGGTCATGCCTTCTCAGCCAAAGGCGGATGGACCATGGTCAGAAGGTCGAGCATCTCGCAGATTAGCACTGATGGGACAGCCTCCAAGTACTCTGACCATCACAGAGATGTCGATGTCGATGGTGACATGGTCGTGGGCGACTTTGATCCGGAAATCGCTGAATCTGGAACTGCGAAAAAAATCAGACAAGAGGGAGGTTCAATGAAACCTGATTCTGAGGAGATAATGAACGGTATAGATGATTCTTCGCCGTTCCCATGCTCTTCTAAGTAAACGAATAGATCCATTCCGCAGGCTCCTGGGTTCACCGACACCTCAAGTATCTTCACCTCAACCGTCATTCAGTTCTAGCGACGGAGTGGGTTCTTCCCACCGCGCAAGTGATGCCAGGAAACATTCTCGAGAATCGTCCATTCGTAGTAACCGACGACTAAAATTCATCGACTGCTTGAGCAAGGAAGATTTGAACATCTGTGAGTGGTTGGTACCAAGACTCAGTGGGTGACACCATCCGACGATGTTCGTTTAGCTGATCTCCGAAAGCTCGCGTGGTCTGGAACACCGAGTGACCTTAGACCAATCGTTTGGCCGATACTTCTCGTACGTGCACCTACTTCCCGAGCGTCAGTCAGTTGACACCTTCCCCAAGGGGTATATACCTCTACCTTCAAACCTGCGTGCAGCCACGCTCGCCCGCAAACGAGGAGAGTATCTCTCTTTAGTTGAGCTTGCCTTCGCTCGAGACCGTCAAGGCGTCGATCAGCAAATTTGGCACCAGATTGAGATAGATGTTCCACGGACACGACCTGGCGTACGTCTTTGGATGCAGGCATCCACACAGCGCGTACGTGGCCTGCACCTGTTTGTCATGCTTTTTTCTGACATCCCTGCAAGTAGAGTCTCGAGCGGATACTCTACGTCTGGGCTATACGCCATCCGGCGAGCGGGTATGTTCAAGGGATAAACGATCTCGTGACCCCCTTCTTTCAAGTTTTTCTTTCAGCATATACTGGCAAGTTCGCCATTGTCCGCAATTTTTATCGCCTTTTGATTCTTACCCATTCCAAAAAGATTCGGATCCGGAGCAGTTTGATACCTCCCTCCTTCCGGAGAACGTCTTAAATGCCGTTGAAGCTGATTCATTCTGGTGCCTCTGTCGACTTCTGGACGGTATACAAGACAACTACATATCTGCCCAACCAGGCATACACCGTAGCGTGAAACGCATGTCAGAGCTTGTGGCACGTATCGATGGTTCGTCCCAGCCTCCCTGGGCAACATTCTACGTATTCAATAAACTTGATGATCGACAGCCCCACTTCACACACACCTTCAGTCTCAAAACGTCGAGTTTATGCAGTTCGCATTCCGATGGATGAATTGTCTGCTTATGCGAGAAATCAGTGTGCATAATACGATACGCATGTGGGATACATACTTGGTCGGTATACGCGTTTTTCTCTCTTCTGTTATGGCTTGCCGACCAATGATTTCTGCTAGGCGGAGGGGGCTGATGCATTTTCTCAATTCCACCTTTACGTTTGCTCTGCTTTCCTTGTCAAATGGAGCGCGAAACTTCGACAAATGGATTTTCAGGCAAGTTTTGAGTGCCTCTCGTGCGGGCGGGCCTTATTCAGTTCCACCACTCCCTTGCTACAGGGTATAATTATGTTTCTACAATCCCCCCCAACCCAGGACTGGGGAGACCATGAAATTGAGCTCCTTCTCAGCGAGGCTTTTGTTCTCAATTCAATATGGCATAATGCGCAAAGTCATCTCAATGTCAAATAGGCGCTCAGGATGTCGGTGGCTAAGGTTAATGATTTAAATGGATAGCAAGGCAGGATGTAGCGATGGGTGTAATGCTATGCGCAATGGCCAAAAAAAAAAAGCCCATGCGGAGCAAATAAACCAATAATCACTCTACTGCTTGGATGGCGGCGATTTCTCGCTCCATGGCTTGCTTCAGATCCCCAGCTTGCTCTTCAGTTTTAACTCGGACTCGGAAAGATGTTGGTGCATTGTTTTCATATCCGATGAACGAGATGGAAGTCTTTGCCAACAAAGGCTTCAGGCTTCCGTATATCCGGAAGTTCTGCCGGGAAAACGATAAGAAAAAGAAGTAGGGATAGACGCCGCACACTGACAATAAGGATTCTGCCCGTGTTACTATTTCGCATCAGAACACGTCGAATATTAGTTTCTTTGTGCTTTTTCAATCGGAACATCCCTGATGGCGAAGGTCTATACATCAAGAGTGATTTGGGCCAGAGCGAGGAGGACGAACCTACTCCAAGATCTTTCCATTCACTTTTATCCTCTGATTTGGATAGTCGATAGACCTTGCACCTCACAACATGTGTCGTCTCCTCGTCTTCTTCACCTTCGCCCTCCTCATCATGGGTGTGCGAAGGCAGCAGCTTCGCCGCTCCTTCCTCCCCATCTTCCTCGTTGCCTTCCGCCTCGGGCTGCGGAGTCGACTCGGATGACTTGTCGGTCATAGGCGGAGAGAACAAACGTTGGCCGGGCTTCGTCGATGGCACTCCAAGGTTAAATCCTGAACTTGACGCTCCTGGTATTGTAGTATCGCCAGCGCTAGGTGCAGAGCTACCGAATCCGAAGCCTACGGGATTTCCAATACTTCCACCTGGTTTTCCAAAAGCGAATGCGCCAGTCTTAGGCGGGGAAGCACTGCCAAAGAAACTGACAGGTTTGTCAGAAGGCCCAAAGATACTTGCCGAAGGAGAGGAAGATGTCGTTGCATTGCCGAAGAAACTGGTGGTAACCTTGGAACTATCCTTGCTATCAGAAGGAGTTAGGTTGAAGGGCAATGGTTTGCTGGACTCGGTCGTACTGCTGTTGCCAAAGATCGAATTGCCGAATACTGACGTTGATTTGGATGCTGCATCGGAGGTACCGAATGCGCTCGTGGGTTTGGTGGCTGCAAAAAAATTCGGCACGCTGCTGGAACCAAGGCTAGGTAGAGTCGAAGTTGGTTGTGACGATGGACTAGCGGATGAACCCGTAGTTTCCTGGCTTGAAGATCCGGGAACCGTCTTAGATGTAGTATTCTCGATGCCCGACATTGAAGCGAATGTATTTGAAGCGGCAAATGTGAAAGCAGATTTTGGAGGTTCGGGGGAAGTGGTAGATGAAGATGTGGGTGGTTCACTCGGCCTGGACGCGAGGGCAGAGGGCAATTGCGTAGGCACAGAACTCGGGGGTGGTGAAAAGGGCGGAAACGTGAAACCACCAAGCTTTATACCACTTTCGCTGGTCGAGGGAGGTTTGGAAGATGCTTCAGCAGGCCCCACAGACGGTTTTGGCATGGAGAATGAAGTGGGTTTCTCTGGCGGTGCCTTAGCACCAAAAAGGGAGGCAGAGTTGGTCGTAACGGAACCACGGATTGTGACCGGCTGTGGAGACCCATCAAATTCAGACTGAATTGTGGTCCGCAGGTTCTTGTAAGACTCTACTAAATTGGCGACGTCGAAGAAAGGATCATTCTCGACTGCGGCCGATATGGCGGAAAGGAAAGAGACATTAAGACCCCGGAGAGACTTGAAATACTTGAATGCCGTGGTGTCTATCTCCTCTGCAGGTGACGTCGTGGGTTCTGGAGGGGACCCATCGGAGTCCGAGGGGGACAGTTTGGGTGCTCCCAAAGACGGTGACACGGAAGTTGGGCTGAGTGTGGGGGTTGGTTGTATGGACTTGAATGTGGTGTCAAGTGCGGACGACGCGGAGGCAGATACAGGTAGTGGCTGGGCAGTGAAAGTGAACGGATTAGACACGGAGGTTCCTGCTCCAAAACCAACAAACCCCGCAAACTTTTGAGGAGCGGCCTCCTGGGTGGGATGTGAAGGATTGTGATTGCAGAATACGCGTCTCACTCACGACTTTGTCTACATCGGGAGTAAGAGCTGGCGGCAGTCCATTGAGAGATGATGACTTCGAAGCAGCCAAGGCGCGCTTAGGCAGAGCGCGTATTCTGAAAGAGAATTAGATGTGCGGTATGTACGATGAAGGGAGTCGGAGTGGCATACTGTCTCTTGGCTAGGGCAGACTCGTCCGCCTTTTGAAAGCCCTGAGGGTCTTGTATTTCCTTGTATACATGAGCCGAGGAAGACCATGAGGACAAGCGATACACACCTCGATGTCGTCGTCATTGTCGTCGTCGTCGGGGCCGTCCTTTGTGATCTGTCTCTCTGCGCCGCGCTTCATGGTGAAGACGATCCCCGTGCTGTCTGTCAACGTCCGCGAAATTCAGTCAAAGAATGGGAAAATAACACGTAAGCAGCGTCCTTGGGGTCCGTGGCCCCTTGGGTGACAGGGGTCCTTGACTTTGTCTCTTGTTGTCTGTCGTCGAGTATCACTGTTGTTGCTTGCCAGCTCGTCGGTGAGCTCGTCGTTCGTGCTCGCCCTCGTTGTCGATGTCAACGACGACTGCGACAACGATGAACTCTCGCTCATCGTCCCCAGAAACCCCAGAAACTTCCGATGTCCCTCGCAATGTAACCATCCACAATGAACTACCTTCTTGGTATCATCCATTACCCATTGCCAAGGACCCCTCCGCCATCGGAGTCTGCGACGGTGACCCATTTCAAAAGACGGACGACGAGCGCATGCTCCAACTTGACGACATCATCCAGGAACATGCTTATGATGAGTATGCAGATTCATGTACTTTCCTTCCTCCAATCCATCTCACCCGTTTCCCTTGCAGTTCTGCATGCTCGGGCGTGGACAATTCGAACACCCAATTACCCGCAGAAACCACCCAGCGAGAGCTAGTCTCATCAGAAGAACCTCTTCGGACATTGCTCCGACGGTCTGTTCCCGAGTTCGGTCTCTCTATACCCCCTCTCTCACAGATGCACTCTACCCCAATTGTACCTCCTCCTGTCATGCGGACATGCAAGCGGGACCCGGCGTCTATTCCTCGCAGGGTTGTTTATCCCCCGAGAGAGTCGTGCTACAAGTATGTTCTTACTCATATCCCACCCCACCGCTTTATCACCTCTTTGCTATCAGTCTTGCCATCTTAACACCCAACATTCCTGAGAGCGGTACAAAGTCTCGCGTCGAGACGCAGGTGCGCGTTACTGTCGACCTCGCACATGCAAGCACTTCTGCCGAGGAGCAAAATCAGTACGATCGAGTTGGCTCTTGGAAGTGGCTCAAACTCCCCCCTGGAACGTCTACCAAGAAGCGCACCCGAAGAGAAGGAAAAATAGGTGAATGTCTTGCCTTAGTGATCCCTACTTTAGCCCTAACATGCAACAAGATCCCGCACCACTGGACATCCTTCACCTAATTGCGACCGTAACATGTGCTTCAGCCCCACATAACCATGTCGTCAGCTGTGGAAGTTGCAGGAACAGAGAGGTATGGTTTCAGGGTCCCGCTTATCCATTCCAAGTTACATCTCTGTTATCAAGGCGAAACGTGTAGCTCGCAAACTCGCAGCTCGTGTACGACCAGCTCGTTCGGATTCAGACACTCCCGAAGATGGCTGCGAGCGTCCAAGAAACATTAAGGAAGACACGACGAGCATCATTCAGTTTAATTGCTCGGACGTGCTCGATTTTTGTGCCGGGTCTGCTGTGCTTCCTGTTCGAATCACTTGTTATTGCAGGCATCACCGCGAGAAAGTTGGGTTTAATATTCACTTCACAATGTTGGACCACAACGGTCGTCTGGTTGGGACGGGCATGACACCCCCAATTATGATTACCGATGATCACAAATCAACTGTCAAGCCGGGAGCCGTCCCACCCACCCCTACTTTGGAGACGCAAGTTGATTGGTCCGGCCTGCCCCCTGCTGCACCACCCACGGACAACACTTCTCTCTTGAGACATCCATCTCGAAATGGCAAAGGTCAATCAAAGACACGTTCTAAACCTTACGATATGGTCGGTCGTAACAACCAGTCCAAGCTCTCCAGGGAAGCTAGCGTTACTAGTCCGAGTTCTTCTGTCAATTCCCCCTCCATGCGTCCCTCTACAGGGCCTAACACCCGTTCGCCAACCCCATCGCAGCTGCCACAATCCTTAAGTCCTGTACCAACTCCCCAACCTCCAGTAACATTCACAACAAACGGAGATTCCCCATCCGTATTCAATTCGAGGGACCTTTCTACCTCTCTCCTTAACAGCGGTTCTGGTACCTCCATTTTCAATCCTCCGGACGACATTTCCACTATTACAACATCCCAATTTCCCTCACCCTCTGCCGTGTTTTCCCCTAATACTTCCCCAGTAACACAACCTTCACAGCTCCTTGCCACCCTCATGCCCCCCCAACCAATGCCTTTTCTCTTCTTTAATCCAGGCTCCCCGCCACCCGTTACATCACTTCCCTTGCCCAAGATTCATCGCCTTATCCCCTCGTCTGGTCCAACTCATGGTGGCATAGAAGTCACTGTTCTTGGCGAAAACTTCCATCCTGCAATTCATTTTAACTGTGTATTTGGTGATGTCGTTGCCAGCTCGACCCAGAGGTGGAGTGATAACACTCTACTCTGTGTTTTGCCTCCCCGGTCTGCTCCTGGCGTTGTTGCGGTGTGGTTCAAAGGTCTCGACGAGACCAAGAACTCCACACTTCCATCTCTTTTCACTTACACTGATGAATCGGATCGCGCTTTGTAAGTGAACCAAGACATCTACTGGAAACCTTTTATAACTTCAACTCTAGAATGGAGCTTGCTCTTCAGGTGGTTGGTCTCAAGATGACCGGGAAAATCGAGGATGCAAAGAATATTGCTTTGCGCATAGTCGGATCTACAGGTACCGAGGACTCGCCTTCCGGGTCCAGCTCTGCCGCCGACGATATAATGCAAGTCACTTCGCTGTCTTTCCATGACATCCAGCCTCTCTTATTCTTACACCTCGGAGAGAGGCATAACTATGAGGCTGCTGTCATAAAGTTCCTGTCACTCATTGATGTCTCCGTTGAGAGGCGTTCTAGCATGCCTTCCGCAGTTGCCGTGTCTCACACCACATTGAACGGGCAGACCTTACTCCACCTGGCGGTATTCTTGAAATTCACATCTCTAATTGAATTCCTCATCGCGCACGGTATCGACCTGGATGCTCGTGACCGCAATGGATATACGGCTTCGCATTTCGCAGTTTTGGTCCAGTCAAAGGAGTGCGCTCGACTCCTCGTAATCGCTGGTGCAGACTTGGAGATTGTCGACGCTCTCGGGAAGACACCGCAGGACATTGCGCCATCTGACTTCTTTGAGGGAATCATTAACCATGTAACTTCGGAAGACAACCTATCCCAAGCCAATCTCGAGGATTATGATGAAGATGGTGAATCCCATCTGGGGGATGTAGAAAGTGATGAGGATGCAACAACCGCCGTGATCAAACGAAGACATTTATCCCGTGGCACTCGTCGCCGTCCCCACCGACCTCACGATACACCTGAACGACCTGAGAGCCCCCATATATTGCAACCTTCGCAAACCCCGGACAAAATCAAGGATAACACAACGCAGAAACTCGATGACACTTCTGACGAGAAGCAGGCTGCATCGTTTGTCGCACTGATCCAACGGACGCTCGCACAAATTCCCGCTCCCCAAGGTATCATACCCACCATGGCGCACCTCCCGCTGCCTCATTTACCCGAGATGCCTGCTGTTCCTTGGGCTGCACTACCACAGATACCGATGGTGTTCCCTGTGCTTGTACCAATCCCTGGCTGGTCATCATTCCTAAGCGATAAACGGGATAGTTCACGTAACGAAGTCCCGAGTGGTAAAGAGGGTGACTCGCGGCCGAATGGGTACAGTACCGCCCAAGAGCTTCGGGCAACATGGGAAAAATGGATAGCCGTGGCTGTTGCAACTGCAACTCTCCGCCCCCCGCCAGTCGACGAAGCCCCTCCAATGTACACCCCGAGAGAAATAAAGGAGACAACGACACAACAGCCTGTGACAGACACGATAGAACTCCAAGGACCCAGCCCCGAGTCCACTCCCCCCCGAACACCGAACGTACTGGATCGTCCACCTAGACGTGTAGGCTACGAGGTTGCCTCGGCGCCGGCACCGGATGCCGACGCATACGAATACATACCTGTGAAAGCACATACCCATACAGCAAAGAAACGTGAGGAGGGTGTTGGTTTCTAATCTCTGCTGTTGACATTTTACCTAGATGACCGGATGCTCATGTTGTTTTGGCTTCCTATTTTGCTTCGTGAGTTGATTCTACTGTGAAGTCGTGGCGATGCTCTGACCGAGCTCAATCAAGTGTCTCTCCTTTGGGCTTTCCACAACTGTATCCGCTTTGTTATCCATGCGCTTAAGACCAGTCTCACAATGAAAGCAGCGGTGCGTGCATGAATGCGCTGTGCAGAGTCTCGTAAGCCCGTTGTGATTTGTAGGGGAATAACTGCTGAGTAAAATCGCATTCTAGGCAATCATTGGGTTGGTTCGAATAGACCCCTCCACGCATTCGCTGTATGGGCGTTATTCTTATTGTTCTGCTGGATTTGACGGAATGGCCGTTGTACTTTGTACTTGATACATATCCTTCCCGTAATGTGCCAGTAAGTTCATACGTTTCGCCTAGTAGACTATGGAGTAGAATCCCTATGACGTGGCTAGTCCTCTACGTGGGTCAACGTCCTCTATGCAACTTGAACGACGCCTGGACGCCCTTGCCGGCCTTGATGTCTTCGAGTACTCTGGCATCGATCTCTCTTCCGATCCTGGCAACCTCTACTACTCTGTCCACCATGTCCTTGGGAATGCAGACTACACCATCTTCGTCCGCGACAATCCAGTCGCAAGGTTCGACTGTGACCGCTGGGAATATATCCGGACCCTCTGCGTTGTCTTGCGGTTGGATGACAAGTGGAACGTTGACGGCTGATGGACGAACGAAGGGCGATTGCCCAAGAGTGGAGTGTCCGCGTGCAAACACTGGGAAACCTGCAGCACGATGTTCGGCCAGGTCTCTGCACCGACCAGATATGACGACGCCGACGACCTCTCTGGCCTGTGCACCTGCGGTCATGAGACCTCCCCAAACGGCATTCTTTGTGTCTGTATTCGATACGAGCGTCAAAAAAGTGCTACTCAGGGAACGGACGAAAGAAGGAAACTGAACGTGGAGGGGCGTCGATGACAACGATGGATTGTGGGATTGCGGTATCTACAAAGTGAGCAGAGAGCTTTGGGGCTGTCTGGTCCGAGGCAAGGACCATCTGGACGGTGTAAGCGAGGCCAGATATACGAATGTCGGGGTTGGGCGGGGCAGGGGAGAGGACGTGTATGTCGGGGATATGTCCACCGTGTGGTGATCCGAGTTTGATGAGAGCATCGGAAATCTCGCAGGTGGATAAACTGGACAAGCTGGACATGGCGAGGACGACGAGGACGAGCAGGTGTAGCTTATAAGACAGGGGCTTTTCCACAAACGGACACGGCCGTTGTCTTGCGCAGCGACGAGCACTCGTCCCGTGTGCGAGCATGGCCAACCCTGTCCAGTTCCCCTCCCCGTCGTCCTCGCCGTCCCCAGGAAATGTCCGCAGACTCGTCAAGATGGCCTCAAAGGCCGTCATGAAATCGCACAGAGTCTTGGTGCCCAAGTACGACCTTCCCATCCGTCTACGACCGGTTCGCCCTCCGTGCCGTTTCCCACTCGGTCACGTCTTGCTCAATCCCCTTTGCAGTGGTTCCTATTCTTCACATTCGTCATCATGCTCCTGCTTGGTCTCCTCGGACTCACCAACTTCTCCCACTCCCTACCGCTAAACGACAAGTTTCTCCACCTCACTTGCTTCTGCGTTGCCACGGGCGTGTTCTACTTCATCTTCGACGTAGAGGAGTACGCATTCCGCATTCTATCCAAGAGATCCACCTCCTCAACATGCCTTACTCCCAGGGATGCTAGACGTATCTGGTTTTGGCGCTATGCCAACCTATTATTCACAGCGGTCGTATGTTTCTTCTTTGGTGGATTCGTCAGCGAAATCGTGCAGTCAATGTTGCCTGTACGTCCCTCGATCACTTTGTGTGGTCACACTCGCTCACGTAGCGCCAGTATAAACATTTTGATGCTGGTGACGTAGTGGTCTGTGCTTCTCGTCAGCCTCGAGGCGCGCTCGCTTACCATCCATTGCCTTCACTACTAGGCCAATATCGTCGGCTCAACCATCGGTCTTTACACGTCTTATCATATCGAGAAACACTATCGTTCCAGGAGAGAAGTGAGAGATCAAACCTCGTTTCCTCTCCCCCCTTTCTTTACTCAGCCTGTTCCAGATTGCCCGTTTATACCGGCCCTTGAATACCGACGATCCTTTGGATCTAGAGGACTACTCGGACGACGAGGCTGGTCCATCTGGGACACGACTTCTCCCTCTCTTTAACTCCCAGCCTCCCAGCTCCTCAGCAAAGTCTTCGGTACCGTCTAGGGCAAAGACTCGCGGAGCCAATCGTCTTGCGGATGTCTGGGACGAACGTGAAGAGCCTTTTGGAATTGGAGATGACAGCGACTCTGAGGACGCTCCTAATGCTAGACCATCAAGTCATGCGGACGGGTCTCCACAAGCTGGCCCTATACCAACGATTACCATCACACGATCATAGACGGGAGGAAATATCATGTATACCACTGCCAATCTGTCGTCTGCGGAATAATGAACATCTATTCTATATCTACTTCCTTTGCAGATCGCGGACTTTGCCCTCTCCATGACGCAGGAAACTGAGCACATGCGTGAAGCTCAGCGTCCAGATCGCAGAGCTCTCTGTGTAACTGGTGGATCTCATTGCAACGTTTGTCCACAAGATCTTGCATGCCCTTGCACGCCGTCGAAGCTACGATAATTACGTTCTCATCCACCGTCCGCTGAATAGTGCGCTACGGACAAGCGGTGTCAGCAACTGTCCATAAAGAGAGCACAACCCGTAAAAACGCATACTTGAAGATCGCGCCTGAGGCCTTCTCCGATCCTTCCTGAATCCTGAATCCACCGTCGCTTCGCCCGTTCCCATTTTCCCACTGCCCACCGGATGCTGCCCACTGCGAGCAGCGCACCTGAGCCTATCGCCGTCCCCATCTCTGTACCTGCCCCCAGGCTGAAAATATGTTCACCGAATGCTAACCACCATCCTAGACCTGCGCCACTTAGTACGCCACCGAATGCGCCAACGACAACACTCTGTGCTTCTCGGTGCAACTTTGAGGTGGTGTACTGGATCAGCTGGCTGCGGCGGTCGTGTATCGGCTGTATCAGGCTGTTTGGTGTGAGAGCACGTGTGGGCGAACGTTTCAGTTGTTGTAGTTGGTTTTCGAGGACAGGTGATCGAAGAGAGGTTGAAGAGGCAGCGGAGAGAAGACTGAACGCAGAGATAGACAGCTCTCTCTGGGTAAACTCCAGGCACCCGGTTTGTAAAACGAGCTGGTTTTTGACGGTGAGCTTGAGATCTCCCCCCCCATTAGCTCAATCAAACGCTCCTGACCTGATTTTCGAGCCCTTTACACCAATGTCCCTGTACTGCAGTGGAAACAAGTGCCCCTATCTCATCAACCCGCCAGACCATCCTCCAAAACGTGAGAGATCCTAGCAGTGTGTTCATCTCCTTCGTACCCAGAGATAGTGCCTTCTCGATCTTGCAATCCTCTCCCGGCTTGCCGAGTATATCATGTCTTGTATTTTCTCGAATCTTTTCTACTTCGGACGATAGACCGTCGATCTTGCTAGCCACATGATCGATGCCTTTCTTGGCGGCCTCGACTGACCGGAAGCTTGCAGAAAAAGAACTGTGGACCTGTGAGAACACTGTTTCTTGCCGAAGATCCATTAAAGGTGTCTCCGGCAAGTCCTTCGGACGGAGAACTTCATTGATGGCTACGGTGATGGTAGATATTCGAGAACCAAGGGTGTCTCTTTGGTACCTATCAATCGTAGACGGCAATGTTGGGTTGAGTTGCAAGGCAGTGACCGCGTCCAGCGCTTGTCGGGGATCGACGAATAGAGTGTATCCTGGTTGACATCCCATCTTAGACAACGTTCGAGAAATGAGCTGATGATGAGGGCCAGAAATCGAGCCTGATATAAGTACGAGGATGGTGTTTGGCTTGTTAACCAGGTGCTTGGCCCGAATGGCTAGGTCAGAGAGAGGAGTGACGAGGGGGTCGCAGAGTAGCAGAAGGACGTCACTGTTCAGCAAGAGCCTGTCCGTCCCGTCGCTGAAGCTGGACAAGGATGAGAGGTCGGGAAGCTCGGTGAGTCGAATGGCATGTGGGAATCGCTGAAGCCAATCTGATGGACTAGAAAGCTTTCCGGTAAACGCAGTGGGATTACCATACCTAAGTTAGTTTCGTATGACATTGATCGACTAGTAGAAGACAAGGGGTGCTTACTCGATATTTACGCAGCTGGGAGCGTCCTTCCACCGGTTGCGCAAAATCTCGCTATAGGTAGGATCAGAAGTGAAAGGGTCTTCCAAAAGTGCCGTGACCAGGTCATGTGAACAAGCCCACTCGTCGAAACCACAGACTACATAGAAGCAAGGACGAAACCAAGGCAATGGGGATCCGGGATGAATGGACGCACAACACAGTTACAGGACCACTTACCAGCGATGGTAGCCTTCAAAGGTACCTGGTCTGAACCTGAGCTTAGCTCGGCGATGGATCTTTCAAGTATGTTGCTCCAGAAAAGGAATGACTCTGGTCCTACTGCGCCATCTGCGGTAGAGAGTGTTCGTGGCAAGAGGGAGATAGTTTTCTGTAGCAATCTGGAAACGCGTTTTCGGGTGGAAGATTGCTTGGGCTGGTGTAATGCTTGGGATTCGCTAACGGCAACATTGGCGAAGGATCTTCCGGGTTGATTTTTGGGACGGATGGGTAGAGAGAAGGAGGTGATACGAGCAGCCGTCCGGGGAGTCAGCGCAAACGAATTGCGGAGGACGCGACATGCCACTTTCATTCTTTCATCCTCGACATAAAACAAGAACCAATGTGATGTCTATCAGACTGTCACGTGATACAACAATTACAGTACATGGTCAGCGCTTCCGCTTCTTGCTAGCAGCGTCGAACACCGTGCGTTTCTTGGGACTGCTCGCCTCAGCCTGTGCTTCCAGGATGGCACCCTTGCTCAAGCAGAAGTCGATATGAGCATTGAGTCCTTGGTTGTCTGTTTTCAGTCGCCTTCTACAGATGGGGCAGGTGTGATGATGTTCTGCCATCGTTGCCACCCGCTCCGGATCAGGGAGACTCGACCTCGATGCCTCGGAAGATTGGAAAGCATCTTTGGAACTCGTCCCTAAATGAGATGGGGCATCGATACTTGAGCGTGATTTGGAAGGCGGTTTCGATAGTGTATCGTCAGAACCTTCCACGGTTTGCTCATCATGTCCAAGGTGGTCCAGTTCGAGCTCATCCTCTTCATAGAATCCTGGCATTGAATCATCCTCCCCTTCATGCTCGGGTTGTCCTCCCATGTCTCTCTCCAACTTTGTCCTCTTCCGTGGCGAGCTTGAGGCCCCGAAAAACTAGATAGATAGTTCAAGAGTTGTCCTATTCATCTATCTTCGCGGCACTTACACGCCTGATCCCGCCCGCAGGCTCTGCAGCATGCAAATCCTTGAGCTTCGTTATTCGCAGTCCAATCAATCGGATTGTCAGCGGCAATTCCGGAAGCAAAAGTTCCTTGCCAATCTGACAAGTTATCATCGATATCATCCATCGGAGAAGCCATCAAGTTCCCGGGTTGACCCACTCACTGAAAAGAGATCCTCCTTCTTCTGACTAACCCAACGGTCAAACGATTTCGCCCTAGTGAAGACTCAAACAGAACTCGTCAATCCCAAGGAAAATTCGGGATCTGCAGGAGAGTGGCTGTTACCCTGATAGGTATCGAGTTTATACTTCAATGTGACAGTCTTTCCCGTCCAACCACCTGAGACCATGTCTCTCGCAAGCTCGTCGGCAATATCCTCAAGCTTCGAAAGTATCATATGTTTATCGCCCAAGACACGGAATGTTCTGATACTCGACTCAGCATCCGAACGACACACGAACAGCATATCATTACCTTTCTGCACCTATACTCTTCCGTTCTTCTCGTCTTCCTGCTTGAATTGTATTCGAAGCGATCCCGAGGTACGTTCTGAGCAAGAATCGCAATCCAAACTGCTTGTCCATCAAATACAACGTTGCTCTGTGGGTGTAAATGTCTCCACAATTCTAGAAAAGTAGAACGTCATGGCGAACAGTCAAAAGCCCAGTACGACCGGCCTCTAGACGTACCTTGATACCAATAGCATCGAGGAGTCTCTCGTGCACTCTACCAACCCCTGGTACTTTACGTATGGATAAGTCACGCATGAATGTTTTGATAGAGTCACGGTCGAAGGGAAGATGAAATTGTCCATTAGGCTTGTTCTGTGGAAGGCACTGAACAGGGTGTCCTTCTACGACCAAGATAATAAAACGCTCGCACTTTATCCGAGGAAATCTGTAGCATGTCAGATGATCAGTGACTAACGCAATGTGTCTATTCACCAACCTTTGCCAGCATCTAAATATGTGTTATTTTCGGGAGGGCATGGGATAGCAGCTTCAAACCTTGTTAGGCGCAATACCAGCGCTCACCGTGAGCTTCGTTTCACTATGAACAGCGGCCCGCATCTCTTGCACACATGTTTCTGCATCAACCTGATGGTCTGTGCAGTACTGTGTGATGCTTTGCGTGCTTTTTTTAAGTCTATCAGTATGTGGTATGGCCGTATCACTTACTTCAGATACCCCTCGTCGCAACCGGCAGCAGACATGTTGGGGTCATATCTTCGAAAAATCTCCATACACCGTTTCGACATATCAGAGTAGCGTTGAAAGTTGAGCTTGACAACGATGAGATCCGGACAAAGTTTCCTTGCAACAAATTCTACATCGCACTGTTATGGAAACCAGTCCAAGGCAATGCTCCTAGTCTCACCTGCCATTCCCGAACGAACGCCATACTTGCGCGCTTCGTAAGAAGCAGTGGAAAGCACGCCGCCACCAACCTGGAGAATTGCATGGATGTGCGTCCAATTGTTGTCATGCAGGTATTGCTAGCTAGGGCAGCAAAACACATACACCAAACGGTCTTCCCTCAAGCGAAGGGTTATGGAGAAGCTCCACGCTGGCATAAAATGCGTCCATGTCAACGTGCACGATGGCCTGAACGAGGTCACGCCCCTCTTCGAGCTCTTCGATCTGAAAAAAAGAGCCCATTAACTGAACGCGCGAATATCGTTTCCCTCGCTCACGATGTGGTCGACCTGGCTCTCTATCACGCCTGGATTCATCGTGTCTGGGAGGGCCGGCAGCGAAATGCTCAGAATCATCACGCACGGATATCTACTCCATTCAAGGCTTCTTCACGCTGCTTGAGGATCTTGGTGATCTTCTCAGACAGTTCTTTGTCCTTCTTCTTTTCATTCTAGGATTCGAGGCAGAGGGGAGCAGGGTCACTCATATGTTTGCCACGAGCGCGCTCGCAAGATGGCTTGCCTCGTAGAATTTGGAGCCTTTAGACACCTCCGCGATGATGCGGTTAATCTCATTTTGATCCTGGATTAACCTGGCCGGAAACCATCATATGGTGTCAGTCTTTTTTGAGTGGTCGATGCATTGAAGCTCTCAGAACGGACCCAGCCTTGGTGGACGAAGGACCGGCAAGTCGCTTGAGGAGACTGGCAGACTCTTGAGATGGTTCTGGAGGTGATTGTTGAACCTCGGACTTCATGCAAACAGTGGTGTTCCTCTAATGATGAGAGGATACGTGGTGGGCGAACAAAAGGTGAGGTAGACCTGATTGGTAAGTTGACGTGGCTGTGCAAGGGGGCTGTATCCAAGAATTGTATAAGTGTTATATGAACCCGATACTTTACAGGAACCATATCTGTTTAAACTATACAGGCATACATGTGTCGTTCCAAGGCCAGCTTGCCGGTCGATTTCCCATGGATGAATCTTTTGTCATTTCCTTTTCTCAAAAGCCTTCTTAAGCTGCATCCGAAAAGTTAAGGATGGCGAGGGTAGTGTCCCACTCCTGTCCATCATACGCAAGTTGAGGAGGCGGCCGAGGAACGAGGAGCTCCGACTGAGAGGGTTGGATGGGGGTCGAACTCTGCTCCAAAATCCCTAGAGAGGTGTACGAAGTCGATACGAATAGCTTCAAGAAGCCGGAGTCGAGTTGTGGAAGAGAGTAAGACCTTAGTTCAATCTCTAGACTTCCGTGTTTCGGAAGGGTCGGGGTAGGGGAAGATGGTCGTGGGTGATATAAAAGATGGATATCGACCCCATTGGAATCCATATACGCAAGATACGGCCAGAGATCTCTGTCAGAATGATTTCGGAGAACAACCGCGTATGAATTTCCTAGCGTGCGCACGAGGTCAGCTTTTCCATTGATTAGAAGATTTTGTCCCACCCGTCGTTGGCTCTGGGAATCGACGAGATAAAGCTCCAGCTGAAGGTGATCTTGAAAAGGATTTTCGGGATTAGTGCGATGGAGATGCATATGATAACGGGCGGCTTCGTCTAAGATAAGCGCGGATTTTTCTTTATCCTTTTTCTCTATTTTCAGCACAGGACGGCGGGGCGGCGCAAACTGATTGAGTGTTTGCACTCGAACGGCTCGCGAGTGCACCCCGACGGATATATCCGCCAATGTGGAGTGTCCAACCTCGATGATATTGAGTCCCTCCTTAACGGGTATGCCGTCGAGTTCATCGGGGCTTGGGCAGCAGAAAAGATGACGGAGGATAGATGAGCAGGTCTTCTTCATGTAGACTCGGAAAGGAGTGCGCGTGTTCCACCGCGTAATGCGTGCCCAAGGCCCTTGCCCGCCACGTTTATTAACGCTTTTACGTCTAGCACGAGACCAAGTCGAGTGTACTTCGTACACCCGGAAGCTGTCAAGCGACGGATTCATCGACCCGCAGCGATTGTGGGAGTGGACACTGAACTCAGTGCCCTCTACTATCCCATGAATCGCACCCATGTGCAGGCGCAGGCCGTCTTTGTCTCCTTCTACAGGAACGAAGTCCGTGTCCGGGACGAAAGGGATGTCATGGAAGAGAACACGATCTTTGTGTCGACCTAAGCAGACTGGGTGTTGGGGAACATGACCGGCCGGATTGAGGCGCTGCGGGATCTCGAAATATCTCAGCTGGTGGAGGGGTACTGCCTTCGTCATCGCGAGAAATTCCTGCGTAAACCGTCCCCCTTCTTTCCACTCCGTCGCCATCTCGCCAGGTTTGCACGCGGCTAGGAGTGTATGTGTGGGGCAATTGTCCTGGTAGAAGCCATGCTCTCCGTTGAACCTCTTCCCAATTGCGCCCCTCCACAAACCGTTAAACAGGTCCTCCTTCCGAGCCTTCCCGGTAGGAGTACACCGAACGCCACGTCGATCGTGTGCGTTACCAACCAGCTGCGAGGACGAAAACGAACAATCCAGAATCAGAGTGATGTTGTCACCCTTTACGGCACTGAGCTCGCCGATCATAGAACAGAGGGAACGATCGGAGATGCCCGCAACCCGGCCTTCAGGACCTTGGGTGTCATGATCGTAGGGGCAAAGAACCTGGACGTGGCGTGGTTTACCCTCGCACCAATCTCGAGGCGCGGGCATGCTGCTGCCGTGGCCAGCAAAATAGACGAGGAGGGCATCTCCCTGGGAAATCGCGGGATTATTGACGAGGTGGCTCATGAAAACGTCTTCAATGCGACATTTGGTAGCTTCCTTGTTGACAAGGAGGGCAATGTTGGTGCTGGGGACTTGGAGGTCACGTACCAACCACTGCTTCATGCGCCGTGCGTCGTCAGCGCAGGCCTCGAGGTTCCAGATATGCCCAGACTTGTAGTTGTCGATTCCAATAAGAAGTGCGAAGAGCTGAGAGGCCATCTAGACATGGATTGGTGATGAAAATACACAGATAACAAGATGCTTGCCTGTTGATACGGCTAGGGGCCGGGATGATTTGACTATGAGCTGGACAGCTGGAACTCGGAGCTTCTTATATATGGGTTTACATAGCCATGGGGTCACGTAAAGGAGAATGGTTCGAGGAAAAATGGTGCTGCATGCATCGTCAACGCCACATTGGTCGTTGGGTTCCAGCTGACGGAAATGCAGGAAGTGCCATCAGGCGCAGTGACGGGCTGGCGGAGGACATGGGCTGCCACATGATAGGAGGGTGAATCTGGTCCAGAACTTGAAGGGAAATCCTCGAATAGCAAGCCCGTTGAAGGAAAGCTGCGTATGTTTCTGAAGAAAGGTCCGTGAAGGCAGAAGGGCGGCGCACGGATCGAGAAGAGGGTCCATTGGCGCAGCTTGACTGTGGTAGACGGAAGGTACAGTCATCTATGACAAAAACAATGCGTGCGTGACGCCTCATCGAAGGGCGCGTTTTTTGCATGAGTCGTCGTCAACATCAATGAAAGCCGGATGCACGAATGTGACCTAATTCATGAGCCCCATGAGTATAAATTTGCCATGAAATTGTGATCGAAAGGCGAGTTGGGTTACTAGTAAACACTAACCTCCAAGTTGATGCAGACCGCATTTCAAGTTATCTCCCGGTCGCGACCAAAACAGTGGCTGAGATAGGCACGTGTCTTCCATCACTCGCTACACTCCACCGAGATACTACTCCAAATACTCTTAGAGAAAAGAAAAAAGCGACAGGCGGTGTACCACTGACCAGTCGCGATGAGCTACGTCTGTCAGCAGTGCAAGGAACCCCTGCAGGTATGCACTTTACCTCTGTCTGGGCCCAACACATCCGCTCAGGGTATCTGGGATATTAGCTTGACGCGTCTCTGGTAGACCTTTCGCCCTCTCAGTATGACGTGCTTGCAGCATCCCTCACACTTGCACCCTCTACACGTGTTGGGTATATGACAGAGGCCGAACAGTTGGTTCATCTCCCTTCTCCTCCCGCATCCAAAGCCGCATGGCAGCATGCAAAGGATCTAGACAATGCGAGAGCTTCGCCACCCCTTTCTTCGCGTGCGCAAGGGAAGCAACCGCAACGCAACTACCCGGCTCCCAACGAGTCCTTTGTGCTTCTGCAAGACAGCGTTATACGCTTGCCCCCTAACGCTGCTCCCAGATCGGTTGCCTCTCCTTTCAACGATGTTCCGTCAAAAGGTCTACCTTCACCTCAACCACCACCACCACCACCACCACCACCGTCATCAGTACCCACGCAGATCGAACCCGATCAACCGAACCCGACACCTATATCACATCATTTGCGTTCTACCATGCGCCTTTTCAATCTGCTGACGACCCGCGCCGATATCGATCATCCGCTCTGCGCAGAGTGCACGCAGATTCTTCTTTCCTCCCTGCAAAGCCAGCTAGATGAAACTAAGAAGGAGCGTGACGGTTATATTGCCTTTGAGAAAGAACTAAAGAAGGAGAGGGAACGCGAGAGCCAGGATATGAGTAGAGATGAAGCCGAAAAGAGGATCGAGAACTTGAAGGGAGAGGAGCGCGTTGCAATTGAGCAGTTGAGGCTAGCTGAGCGTGAGAGAGAGCGCCTCGATGAGGAGCTGCGCGCGTTGGAGCTGGAGGAAAGAGTTTTGGAAGAGGAGGAAGACGAGTGAGCGTTCCCGATCCAGTCTGGCGATTTTCTCCCGCTTGATTGACGACTTGCCAGGTTCTGGCGTGCGCATAATGGACATCAGTTGGTCTCCGCTCGTCAAGCCGCTCTTCTCTCGTCCTTGCGGGCTGCATACGGCGCGGACTATGCCACGTACGAGAAATTAGAACGTACTAATGTCTACAACGATGCTTTCTGTATCGGTCACGATGGGGTTTTTGGGACGATAAACGGTCTACGGCTTGGACGTGTCCCCGGCGTTCCGGTGGGTGCTACTGCTACTTGGATTTAACAAATTATTCGATGTGGCAACAGGTAGAATGGCCCGAGATCAATGCGGCGTGGGGACAGACACTATTGCTACTGTATACCATCGCGCGGAAACTAGACTTTACGTTTGACAAGTATGCTTTACGTGGTTCGTTGGGGACGACATTGACAAGCGTTCGCAGTTACCGTCTGATCCCATTAGGATCCTTTTCGCGAATTGAACGAACGACTGGTGATAAGGCGGCGTATGAATTATATGGTTCGGGAGATCTTCACTTTGGTCGGCTACTGCACAACCGCCGGTTCGATTTTGCGATGGTTGCTTTCCTGGAATGCCTGAAGCAGTTGATGGAGTACGTCAGGTCCCAGGATGCAGGTGTTGAATTCCCACATCAGTGAGTGGAATGTCGCTGAAAATGAGAGCAAGGGGGACTAATGTGTTGCCAGAGTCGCCAAGGACAAGATAGGGGAGGCATCCGTCAAGCTGCAGTTCAGCCAGGAGGAGGCGTGGACACGTGCGTTGAGGCACGTTCTGCTTGCGCTGAAGATAATGCTCAAGTGGACTACGAATGGGGGGAACGGATGAGATGATGGGGGAGACGAGGACGAGATTGGGTTGGAGTAGGGACGTCGGCACAGCGTGTGGCAATGCTCGACAGATTCGATGAGCGCTGGCCTCTCTCGGAACGCCGACTGATCAATTGCTTGCGCCTGACAAATCGCCTGCCCTGGTATGAGTAAGGATGTCGCAACGAACTTGGAATCCCTGTCAGGTATCGGCTTGCGAAATCCGAAATGTCGTCGTATTTATCTTCCTTGATCACCCAGCTTGCCTCTCATTTCTCGCCATGGGCCTCCTCTATCTCGGAACACCACTCACTTGGGACGAGGCAAGCAAGTATGCCGACCATGTCAGGGAGCACGGCATCACACAGTTCCTCCACACCTGGGACAGAGTCAAGGACAGACACGGAGACGAGCTCCTCTGGGGCGACGAGGTATCCCCCACTTGCCTCCGTGCGCTGGCACCCCTCCTCACTCATCTTCAGATCGAGTACATGGTCATCGCCTTTGATGACGAGACCAAAAATGCCAAACTCTCTCTCCGTCAGACTGAGATCCTCGCCAAGCTCAGCGCGATCGTCGCAGGCCTCGAGGATGATACCCCAGACTCGTAAGTACCAGCCACCTACTCCATCCGACCGGCAGGTAATCTCCTCAGGATCTCAATCCCTACCTTTCACCCCGAGTACGGGAGATACATGTTAGAGTCCACTCCCGGATCTCCATACACAGGTTCCATCCAAGACTTACTTTCCGTCGAGTCCAATATGCATTATAGGCAAGTCTTCCACACGCTTCCTTTGTGCCTCTTCCTCATTTCGAATACAAGACGCCTGCTCGCCAGGAGGCATCTCAACGCTAACGAAGTGCCCATCACAGTCACCTCTTTCCCTCGTCTGGGTGCTCCCGGTGTCTTTACCGATCCCTATTTCAGCCCCAATGGCGCCACCTCCAGTCACAGCCTATTTTTGCCAGAAGAGATCACTAATCCGCATGCACGTTTCCCGTCAGTACCCTCTTTTGGTTAGCTCCCTCGTTTACTTTCTAACTGTGTCACAGCACCCTCACCGCCAATATTAGAAGCAGGAGACGTTCCAAAGTTGCTATCAATCTTCCCATTTTCATCGATGAAAGAACGCCGAGGCCATTCGTAGACCCTACTATACCATGGCAGCGTTCTTTGTACGCAGGAGATGCTGGTGAGGCTTTTCTTGCGCGAAAAGTGCTCAAAATGCCTCATGAAGCCTGCCTCACCGTACAGAGGCCAAGAATGGCGCAGCTTTGATAGATCATATTTACATGGACGCGATGGGTTTCGGTATGGGTTGCTGCTGTTTGCAACTCACATTCCAGAGCTGCAATGTTGAGGAAGCAAGGCGCATGTACGATGCCCTGATCCCAGTGGGCCCAATCATGGTATGGGAATCTCCGGCACGGATGTATATCCTCGCTTATCTCTATACAGCTCGCGTTGACAGCTGCTAGTCCTATCTGGCGTGGTTATCTCTCCAACGTTGACTGCCGCTGGAATGTTATTGCTGGCAGCGTGGACGACCGCACCGCGGAGGAGCGCGGACGTGCAGTAAGTTGTTTAGCTTCCTGCCACGTCAAACTTGAGACTGATCCCACCGTCCTTCAGCCATTAAAGGAGAACAAATATGTGATTCCGAAGTCGCGCTATGACAGCGTTGATTTGTATCTATCAACGGATTGGAACAATAAGCCAGCATACAACGACACCGATGTGCCCTACAATCAAGAAGTATACACTCGCCTCGTCGACCATGGTACGTCTAGAATCATGCTACTTCTTTTCGAAGCCCCATCGTCACATTCGTTCGAAGGCATCGATGAATTGCTCTCCAAACACATGGCCCACTTATTTATCCGCGACCCTCTGGTCATTTTTTCGGAAACCATCAACCAGGATGACGAAACTAGTAATGATCACTTCGAAGTGAGCACTCCCTATCTCCTGTGACACCCAAAGTCAATACTATCAGTAAGAACCTCCAATCTACGAATTGGCAAACTCTCCGTTTCAAACCACCACCGCCTAAATCCCCCATTGGTTGGCGAGTTGAGTTCCGCAGCATGGAAGTACAGCTAACCGACTTTGAGAACGCCGCATTTGCCGTTTTCGTTGTACTCCTATCTAGAGCTATCCTTGCTTTCAACCTGAATTTTTACATTCCTATCTCTAAGGTGTGTTCTCACTGTTTCCTGTCATTTGGTTGCGACTAATGTCTTCAAGGTCGACGAGAATATGGTTAGGGCGCAAAAGCGAGACGCCGTTGGTACGGGCAAGTTTTTCTTCCGCAAAAATGTGTTGCCACCTGGCTACATATCGCCCACAATGAACACCCCGTCGTCGTCTGGATCTTGCTCCCCTGTCGAATGGCAGAATGGTATGCCCTCAAAGGAACGAAAGTTGCGGAATTGTTTCCCCCGCGTCCCTCCTCCGCCTACGCGCGTAGATACTCCCGTTGAGGACGAGTACGAGGAAATGTCGATGGAGGAGATCTTCAACGGAAAGGTTGGTGTTAAATGCACTTGCACTGTACCACGAATTTCCCGGTTATCATAGGGTGCTACGTTTCCTGGACTACTCGGACTTGTTGAGGCATACCTTGAAACGCTCGATGTGGATCCATCCGAGAGACGGCAGATCAACAAATACATTGACCTGGTCCGCCGTCGTGCAAATGGTGTGTGCTTATGATTTGTTTTCGGTTTACGCGATCCTGAGGTGCACCAGGCTCGTTGCTAACGACGGCGAGGTGGATGCGAGACTTTGTTCGGTCGCACCCCTCGTACAAATTCGACTCGGTGGTCAGCCAGGAAATCAATTATGATCTCATGGTTACGGTCGACGAGATGTACGTATCTCACGCCAAAGGGAGCATCAGAATTTCTGACAGCTCGTTTCTAGCGAGAGGGGCGTCTTGCGTGTTCCACAGCTTCTGCCCCAAGACTACTCGCGATCGCGGGTCAATGGACTGCACGAATCAAAGTTTGAGCCATGAATTGGGCACTGTTTTCTAGGGATGCGGACGCGTACATACCCACGTTGTCGCAATTATATAGAGTGAAATGGAACATGAATGTGGCCATAAACCTCGGTCACGTGATGGATTAACCGGCTTCGTCCGAATTCGTGCCAATGGCTGGCTCGACCAACGCTTGAATTCGGTGACAGTCACCACAAAGGATGTCTACGTTGCGTTTGCTTTCCTCCGCCGCCAAACGCGCGCCATCGACACTCAGTTTGCAGAGACGTGGCTACGCTGAGGCTGCCGACAAAATCAAGCTTTCACTTGTCCTTCCCCACCAGGTTCGTCATCACTTGCTGGTGCCTACATCCCTCACAGTTCTTGTCAGGCCATCTTCACTTCTACAGATGTCGTCCAAGTAAATGTTTCAGCTGCATCTGGAGACATGGGTATCCTTGCGAACCACGTCCCTTCTATCGAACCCCTCCGTCCCGGTGTCGTGGAGGTAATTGAGTCCGGAAACACATCGAAAAAGTGGTTCGGTGAGTAGTTTTATACTTTGCACGGTGGCGTTACTGAATCCTGCAGTGTCTGGTGGTTTTGCAAATGTCCACCCTGGTAACAAACTGACAATCAACGTGGTCGAGGGTGCCCCACTGGAGTCTTTTTCATCCGAGGTCTTGTACTTTTCCTGGGAATGGCCTACTTGACTGACGTTTTGATTCAAGGCCGTTCGTGCCAATCTACAGGAAGCACTGAGGGTCGCCGCTGGTAACGGATCAGAGGAGGACAAGCTGGAGGCTCGGATAGAGGTTGACGTTTATGAGGCTCTTCAGCACGCTTTGAGCTCAAAATGAATGCGATTCCATTGTCGTTGCAACTTAGAGTTCACTTTACACGTAGCCAACATGGGTAGTCTACTGGCTCGATATCCTCCATGCTTGAGCTTGAGCCTGATATGATGCGGATGGGCGCAGCCAATTTTCGTGGACTTGATTGGAAATTTTATGCTGAATGAAACTAAAAGGGTTAGCATTCTCTACATTCTTCTTTTGTTGAACGCGCTGGTGGCAAACGCGTACTCTCGTGCGCTGCCGGTCGAGTCTGGTCCCCCATGAATCTGCCCAAGAGCGTCGACGATCCGTCCCTCCTGCAACATGAACCCCTTCGCGCCCATATCGCTATGTTTGAGGCCCTGGAAGGCGAGTCGCGTGAGGCGACCAGGAACGTGGTCTCTTGCTTTGTCGATGCAATGCAGCGGGATGATCAAGTACGTACTTGCAACGCGTCCCTAAGATTGAAAATCTCCACAACTCTTCCTTAGGCGACTGCGGCAACCAAGATATGGGCATCCTTGGTGTTCGAGGATGCCCTCTGGGACAAAACCTCTTTCGAGATCATGGATGGAGGAAGAAAGCTCTACAGGGTCTTCTTCGAGTACCAGTCTCTCTTACACCGAGGGCTGCAACATGGGAACACTAACAGGGCCCACGAATACCAAGCTAAAGTTCTGAGGGCGGGCATCGGTGCTATCGAGCTCAAAGACCGTGGTGCAAATTCTCAGCACTTTACCGGAGGAGGAGACAATGAGGGTAGAAGTAAAGGCCACGGCAGCCAACGCCCTTCTCGTCCACATAAAATATCCGGCGGAAAGAGAGCCTGCCGCCAAGTTGGGACTGGTACCCAGCATCCTGATGCAGGTTTGGTTTGCTTTACGGTGATGGAAGCTACGTATCAAGATCTCACAGAATTGACAGGAGACATTGCCATGAGTTTGAGCACAAGATGTGGGTCCCATTCTACGCTGGATAGTTCAGCAAATGGCATGCCCCCTGTTACTGGGGCACGATCGTCCATCTTACCAGCGGCCGCGAAACCAAGTAAACGTTCAGCGTCCAAAAAGGAGAAGAAACGCAAAGCCAGCTCTCAAAAACCCTCAGTCATCACACCTTCTGATGCATCCGAAGACGACAAGGAGCCGTCCAAGACTCATGTAGTCACTGTTGCGAACTCTATCTCTCATCGGCCAAAACGAATTGCACTCAATCCTTGTAGTCAACCACACGAATTGCGTAGGTTCAAACGTCGGGTGGACAAGAAAAACTCGGTCCACAGACCTAAAGCAAACAAGCAGCACTGCGACAACACCTGCATCTCTCAGCCTCAGTCATCCCTGACAAGCTTCCGGTCCGATGAGTTCGTTTCCCTTCGCAGTATTAAGGGTAGGCATGGAGCCGGATTCCCCCCCGGTGGCCGCAAGCACGATGAAACAAGGAGTTTGAAACTTTCCACTCGACTAACCCGGGCAAGTTTCAAATCCAGAAGAATGCAGAAGATAAAATCGAGTAGAGACCCTCAGACCCGCGCGACCAGGGGATTGCGTCGAACGTCGGCGTCAACTCTGGATGACGAACCAGGTGAAGGAACCAGGTTCACACATAACTCACGGGCGAAGGGTTTTCAAGACCCTACAATCCAAGGGCCCCTTGTTACCAGTCCTCCATTAACCCAGGAAGATAGTCACGTGCAATCAAAGACGCGAAGGAAGCGTACTCGACTTGAATTTGAAACAGGATCCGTGGTGTCCCATGCTGCTGACTCTCACGAACGCCTTGGCCCAGACATTAGGTTGTTACGGCCTCTTCCCAAAAAAATATGCGACGGACGTTTAGTACCAGTTGCGGACGACGACACGGCCGTCCGTAGAGTTCCGTACGGGGCCCCATCCCTAAAGCACGCAGACCAACTTTTGCGGGATGTAGCGAGGAATGCACTAGCTGTACTACGAGAGGGAGCCGGGTCGGATGTACCGGACTGGACTCAAGACGAGGGACACGACGCAGAATGCGATGACCTCTGCGGGCACGATCAAGATGAAGCAAACGACGTCCAGGTTACTACGGCGGCTTCTGAACCCTCAATAGTCACACCTAAGCCCCCCGTCCCAGCTCCTCCGCGTATATGGGCTCAGGTGTGCTGCATTGTTGCGAGTCGTGTATAGCAGCTGACTATCGACAAGTCTCGCCAAGAGGTCTGCGAGTCCTTTGAGTACTTTCGTTGTTATCACAGCGGCGTGTACTCAAAGAACGACATTGTAAAAGGTTACCTTCTTGGGGCATATGCTGCGAGGTGGATAATTCCTGTCATTATCGTTTTAAATTTCTGAACTATTTCAGTCGGGACATATTCCACCACGGTGGGAAATTAATTATCTCGCACGGGTTCGTTTGACTTATGTGCACTGCGCTTGAGCGAACTGAGCTCCTAGGACAGGGGTGGCAAATCCGAGTCTGTACTCGAGTCTCGTAGAGGACCTAGGCGTTACCAGATAGATCAGGATCAGGAAGCCTCGGATAAGTCAGTCCGCGCTTTACTGAAGACATGCAAAGACCGACGGCCTATCGCGCTTCTTGCTGATGATAAATATGCACTCTTTCCCTACGATCTCGCCTCGGCCAATTATACCTACGTTGTGCTCGGTCTTTATTGGATATCTCACGCATGGGGTCAGTTTTTGACGCTTGTCAATTGATCTAATCTGACCAACAACTAGCGGAATGCCAAACCGCCCGTGATGGATCAGGACATATTGTGCGATGGAAATTCGCGTTCCAATGGTGCGAGGGTCAAGGTGACCCCTGGTGGACACCACAACAGGAAACGACGGATATAACATTTGACCCACCAAAACCCATCTCAAATTCGAGGACGTGTCTCACAAAAGGCTCGCCACATCCCGCAAATACTGGTGGAGATCCAAGCATCCAATGCAAAAATTGTCAGGAGCAGAGTCCGTTTATCTACAAACAAGGTTGGATGTGCCTGAACCCTCGCTGCAATGTGTTTTGGAGTATCAACGGCGAAGACCCGGAACAGTTAGATTACCGCGAGGAATTTTTGAGCCTATCGCCCGGAGAATTCGAAAGATTGCCGAATCTAACACCGGCCAGAGTGGTCGAAACGCCAAGTGGAGTGACGACAACATATGCCTTTAGCAAAGGTTGGCATTGTGCGCAATGTGGTCGCCTCTCATGCAGGTGAGTTTGCTAGCAATCTATTGGCAGGTTTAACGGAATGGACAGGTATAAATGGGAGCACTGGGAATGTCCTAACTGCCAAGTAAGTAGTCATGTAGTTTCTATGAATCCCTGACAGAGGTGGTCAGTTTAAGTATGTAGTCAGTGGCAGGATACGCTCCCCAAAGGAGTTCTGGCACCAGCGTCCCCCGAAAGGAATTTTGCACTCGCAGATTGGGAAAGACTCCGGTAACCTAATACTCCCCAGTTGCTATTTCACGTTCACTTGCGCTTTCACAGGCATCCTCGCTTCCCCTCTCGAACCAATTAACCTCGGGACGCACAAAGGGTTCACCAACTGCCTTACATTCATCCTGCCCCACGACAGGTAGGTATCGTCATTTCTGTCTTCCATGACTGGTACAGGATGATCTGGTCAGAGGTAAAATCCACCTCATTCTCGGCACACCGTTGTCGAATGGAGATGCCGACAACATCTTCCAACTTTATCAACAGCAAGCTTCTGTTGGTGAACTGAAACTTCGTCGATACCCACTGCGAAACGTAGGTACATCGAGCTACAGCTACATCATTATCTAATGTATGCTATAGCACAGAGGTATTCCGGTTCACCAGCTACCTTGATGCGAATTAACGTGGTTGATCAGCGCGTGGTCTGTTGCTCACCAACTATTTCTCGCAGAACTGTAAGCACTGTTCTCTATATGGACGTAAGCTATTAGTAACGTGATCCTTGTGTCAGCTGGTGAGCCATACAAGGTATGCCCAGTTGAACAAAACCCACCCAGCTTGTTAATCCCCGCATCAGTATGTTGGCGGGTCGGGATACACGGTTCCTTTGTGCGAGGCGCCTGACTGCGTCCGACGAGCTTTGGCGTTGATCAAGGAGAGATCGAGCCTTGCGCTACGCACTGATATCCCATTCAACGAGGTTCTCAGCGCGGCGTACATGGAACGCCAGAAAATGTCTGTAAGTAATACAGACCGGTGTGATCGCAGACCTTCCGCTGAGCTATTTCCAGTTCCATAGTGATAGCGAAAAGGGGCTAGGACCGATTGTGGCGTCTCTTTCCTTGGGGTCTGCAGCATTGATGCATTTCCGCCCGCATGTGGAAGTGGAAAATCCGAGGGGTAAAAGCGCTTATGCATTGACCCTGGTTCTCCGTCATGTGAGTGTCAATAACAGGTTGTGCAGGGTACCTGTTGCTCAGTCGCACGCTGCATTGTCAGGGAGATGTCTTGATGATGGAAGGCGATGGAGTGCAGAGGTATTATGAGTGAGGAGCTTGACGCACAAGTCGGTGATGTTGCTGATCTGCCAACAGGCACACGGTCGTTCCGATGAACTTTCGCATTGCTGCCACTGCGCGTTGCATAGAATCTGGTTGATAGCTGTCCATTTGTATGATACCCTTTCAGTTGCTTGAGTCAGTCACTGCGTAAGAAAACGTCCACACTTAACACAGCCACAACATGTGCTTTCCTGACCGGACCCACGGTACTGTGGTAGGTCGGCTCAGGTGAGATCAATCCAACTTGCGTCCAACGGGACCACTCTATCTAGTGCCTACTCGCCAGTGCAGATGCGAGATAACGAATCTGCGCCAACCAATTCTAGATTCCAGTCACTGACCCCGCGTCTGGTTTGGTCGATGAGCAAGACACAGCCAACACACCAGGTCACTTCGGCGACAGGCGCAGAACAGACCGGCGTTACACCATTCGAGTGGATGTCCAAACAACAAGCATCTGCAATTGGGCACTTTACGAAGCTCACGTACCGAGGCAGGACCCCAGCTCAAGTCGGGGGTGTAACGAATAATGGTGCTGACCCTACCGAAGGGTCATCGCAGACCCTCCACGCAGTTCAGACACCCGTAGACACCCAGTCAAATGACAGGAAGGTCGGTTCGATCGTGGCCGATGACCCTGGGCAATCTCCCGAGCCTGCCGTCCCCAGCACGTTTGCGAAGAGAGTACAAGACGTGCTCTCCGCAATTCATTCCTTCGCGCCCAGTACTGGTTCAGGATCTTCTCGATCCACTCCGCCTACTCCTTCACAGACCGAGGTCGATGATACCCCCCCCTCTGTACGGGGTCCACATCTTGAAAACGGTCCATCGGGACACGGTTGGCAACCGTTCTG
>QGOH01008674.1:2057-17413 GCA_003313155.1 Boletus sp. MG95
TGCAGGCTGCGGCAGTGCGAAGCACAGGATTTAATAGACGTCATCGTTTCCACGCCATCAAACCCTAACCCTGTTTCCGACCCTACAGCGACGTTGTATATCCAAGCTTGTAACAACTAATTTTCAAGCATCTAGCAAAAATGTATCTATGATCGTCAGTTCCCAGTGGTATTCTCTCGAGCCCCAAGCAAATCGGTGTTTGGATAGCGCCAAGTCGCGGACAGCACCTCGCCATCGTCACGTCGCAAAGATCCCGATAATCTTGAACGAAGGAACGGCCTGTCCTTCTTCACCCAGCAGTACACATTCCACATAGTGATTTCCCCGCGTCACAAAGTGATCAATCATGTCGAGCCTGCACCAACTTGAGCATCCGACACAGGCACACCGAGCAAAAAAAACCACGTACGTGGACACGGGCGAGTTGACGTTCCCCGCATTCTCGATAATCTTGGCCCCTCTAAAGTTGTCGTCCACCCAACACTCGATCTGGCTTCCCTGCTCTACGTCTCGGATCGGCTCCTTCAGATAGTAGATCCCCACGTCACCCGCGCCGACCTTGATCGGCACACGCAATTTGCTGAGAGGCATCCAGCTATGCCAATAATATCCAGCAGTCAGCAAGGGCGAAGTACCATGCTCAGGGTGTGCCGCGTGCCATCCCGAGCCATAAAACAAAGACGGCGATACAGGGTTCACTAGATCGTTGGCCGAGGCACAGAATGGCGCAGGCTCCTCGAACGGTCGCGATGCCCTTGGTCGAGTATTGATACGGACGGGTGGGATGCGCAGATCGGGGTAGAGAGGGACGGACTGGAAATCAGCAGCGGGAGCCAGAGCAGGTTTCTTTCCCGGGGCAGCGTTTTCGTCGGCGGCCTTGGGTGGCTCAGGGGGTGCCACCCCTTTCCGAGCACCAACACCACCGAAAAGATGAGTATCCTCACTGTAACCTGGAGAGAGTACAAGAGGGATCGTCTCGTAGGAATAGCCACCAGCTGTTGCCCATGCAGCACAAACTTGAGATTGGAAATAAGAGATCAGCACATCTGTGAGGAGGACGTGACCTGCGGAATTGGCGAGGATGGGATCAGCATAGTAAGGCTTGATCAAGTCGGGGTCGGTCATATACGTAGGGTATAAAATGGGTTTCACGCTGTCGCAATCTAAGCTGCGGTCTCCAAAAACCCGAGGTAAATGGACATACCTAACGTGGGGGACGTCATAGAATTGTGCAACGATGTTATGCCAATGATCTGGTCCAGCGAAGCCATGGTCACTATGGACTTGAGGGCTGAAGTGGCCCAAGATAACGACAGCAGGTTGGTCAGGTCTGTCGAGCAGAGAACGAACAAGAAGTTCAAAGTCCTCCATACCCTTCCGGTCACTGACGAAAAAGACGTATGAGAATACGAATACATAGCGTCACCCGAGCGTCGCGTATCACTTACGCTGAATCCTCGACGTCAAACTCTAATATCACGAGGTCGGTGTTGTCGGGTACATGGTGTGCACTACAGAAACCAAAGTACCCGGAATTCGTCCGACGCATGGCTCCATTGGTGAGCTCAGAAGCAGGATGCGGAAACACACTCAGCCACCACTGGAAGAAACGGGAGGGGTAACACAAGGGGGATAACGGGTCATCGCCAGCACCATGACACGCCGACACTAGCCCCACGTTCAAGGCAAATAAGTTCGATATCACAGCGTCAAGGTATCAGAGCACACGACTCACCTGAACCACCCAAGACACTCATCGTAATTGGCTGTCCCAGCAACGCCTTATGAATCACCCGGTGTACCCGCCCTCCACTCCCCAGGTGCAACCGACTCTGAGCAAGTGCCACCGCGCTATACTTTTCCGCAATGTCGTCCTCAGGTCCGAACACTGGACAGAAATGGAATGGATTGCCCGACCCATCCCCTTCCGAACTGTTGGCCGTAAAATAGTTGGCCGAGTGAAGATAGTTTATTGGTACAAGCCCAGCAGTGCTGACGGGTAAGGGCTGTCGGCGATACGTGGAGAGAACCTGACGGGATATCGCTACGAGGGACACCAAGGCGAGCAAGAGAGCCCATATTCGATTAGGTACACCAAAAGAACGTCGGTGCCATCGTGACCGCGTCGAGTCGACGCCCATTCCGGTGAGACGGTGCTGGGACGGAATGGAGATGCGTGCCAGTCCTTTAGCCAGGCCTGAACGTCGTTGCATGTATCACCCCGTATCCGAAGACGAAATGCCTCGTGTTGGTTGCAGAGCTTGTCAAGATAAAACAGTCGTAGAATCGGCTCAAGCGCGGCCTCGGCGAAGATTGAGCAAGCGGTCAGTTACGTACGACGGCCAAAGGACTGAGTACATTATTCAAGTCATGGCTCCACATTCCATCACTCTTCTACCTGGAAATCAACTTTCAATTGGTGGTAAAGCTTACTAGGCGAAGACACGCCGGAGCTGTAGCGCGTCAGCCCAGCAGAAAAGCAAAACCTCCAAGTCGAGTTGAACCTGACGACGTGGAACATCGAATTATAATTGGGTGACATGTGGCACGTCGGATGACAGGACCGATAACCAAAAAAGGGCATACTCGACCGATGAAACGGGAAAATACAAAATGCAATGGACTCTGTGGGAGTCGAACCCACGACCTCATGCAATCAGCCGTGCGAAGCATGCGCGCTACCAACTGTGCCAAAAGCCCCTTAATCTCAAAATCCTCTAGCCCATGTCGGTACCATGCCCGTATCTTTGGGTAGGTGGTTTCCAATTCAAGACAAAAAAAAGTAGAGATCTAAGCAGGAGCTTCCCCTCCAAATGCTAAATATTCATAACCCGTCCATCAACCTGTAGTGCTTCACCGCAACCGCCTCGACCGTCTGCGACAGATCCGGCATCGGCTCCCATATAGGGTCCACGTCAGGACCATCGATGTCACCTGCTCCATCCCATCCCCAACACCACACTTCAGAAACCCAAGCACAATCAGTCTTCAACAACGTATCGACACAGTCGATCCACTCACCATGCGGAGGCCCAGGTACAAACTCTATTTCCTCGGTTTCCTCCGGAGTGAACAGTCTGTCGTGGGGACCAAACCACGACCGATCTTGAGGGTCCGTACGTGGGTTGTCGGGAAGACCTCCCAGGCGGACGTATCCCCGTATAGCAGTCAGATTTCGTCTCTGAGGATGTACGATGTCAAACACCCGCTGTACGTTCAGAGCTGAATGAGCAAATTCCAACCACGCCGTTCGAGTTCTCCCGTGCGCACCTTGTCATACGCCAACTTCACTCTAGGCACCATGAGTATTCGACCGTAACCGGCCTCCCAGTAGTCATTACAAATGAGACTGCATTCGGACGCTGAGCACTCATTTTCGGTCAGTTTCGCCATGCGGAAACGGACGTATGGTGGTGTATAGAATGGTTCCGGATCCAGTACCGCGACACCATTCCAGCATGCCTGCACCTGTACAGGGAGGTGCATTTGGAAACGTTCAGAGGATTGCGGGTCGTGGAAGATGGAGTCGAAGGGTGCATTCTCCAACGCTGTACCGTTGATATCACGGGACACCCAATTGTCATAAAAGACCGGCGAACCCTAGGCAGCCATCTCAGTCAGGGAGCGAACACTGGCGACGGATAAACGCACGAGTTCCTCATGATACATATAGTCCGCCGCACAAGTGATGCCCGCATTGTTCCTCCTGCTTTGCCAGATAAGTTCGAGGATATCGTCCACACAAGGTAGGATGTCGTTCATGAAGACGATGGTATCAAAATATTCGTTGTGTGAGTCTCTGAGCTCGTAAAGTGGGTTGAACGCTTGGTTGCGAACCTCGGCAAGGTATTCGATACGATGGTTAAATGCTCCCTTCGTCCTCGTTGACGTCCGAATCGTCACCCTCAACCCGACACTCCGCGTCAGCGTGTCGAAAATGCGAAGTAACGCCTTGGTCTGGTCCGTCGATCCGTTTTCATATATGGAAACAAACACATTATGGTATCCCAGTATGGCGGAGACCCGAAAGAGCGTTGCGAATAGATCTGGGATGATACCGAACGAATTATACAAGTTGATGGCGAAGAAATATTTGTGTTCCTTTGTCGGGGTAAGATGGACATGTTGGGAACCACCGAAGTCACCAAGGTCGAACGAGGACAACCAAGACGTTTGCGACGCAGGACTGAACCCTACAAGAGACTCGTAGCGTTCTCGAGCTTGTTGGGCATATAGAGGCTGGGAGCTGCGCGTACATTCTGCTGTATGGTGAGGTGAAAGTGTGGAGAGAAGTTCAAGCACCCGACGACGTTGTTCAATAGTTGGTAGCGTGAATTGTTTCTGTGCGGACAGGCGTGAAACGTATGTAGGTCTGTCTGTCCAAGACGTAGCAAGAAGCTGGTTCAAGGTTAGTATTCGAATAGATATAGCGCATCAAACGAGAGGCATACGCTGGAGGGCAATGAACGGCCGATGAGCAGCCCGAGTAACAGTCCCAATAGCAATGTCCAGGGTGTTGGTGCTCGCTTCAGCTGCCCCCACAATACCTTGCCATTCATCGTCGAGTTGCTACCTAGTGGGCAACTTGGCGGCAGTGCAGAGACTTGGACTCTTCGATCGGGTCGGACTTCCGACCCAGCAATAAACCTAAACTTGGAGCGTTTTCCTAGATTTCTGTGCACAGTGCACAGCGGCAGCGCAGTGGTGAGGGAACAGGGAAGAAAATGATAAGACAGTGAAAGGAGGCGAGTACGGACACGTAGCACGATCTCAACTCTCGCTGCGGCCTTTGAACGCGAGCGTTTCAATTAAAATTCCAGTCTTCGTAATCGCTACAAAAAAAAGTGCAGGTATGGTATCGAAGCAATCAAGACTGCTCTACTATGTACATCCAAACGACTTCCCTTCCCAAAAAGATGAATAAATACGAAAGCGAAATCCAAAGTGATGATTTTTTTTGTGCTCCAAAAGTGCGACAAGAGCATGTGCGAATGCGTAGTCGTGTTTTGCAAAGCGCAGCTTCTTAAAGAATCGCGGCAATTGCAAGAGCAGCCACGGCACCAGCAAGTGCACTGATGGTGCTCGTCACTGGTGCACCGCTCGAGGGCGATGCGGTTGACGAGGCTGTGGCTGACGAGGACGTAGCCGACGAGGACGGCGCAGTTGAAGTAGGCGTTGTTGAACTCGCCGCTGTTAGAGTCACACCCTGCGAGGAACGTTAAGAGGGAATAGTGTTGGCGATGCGAAATGCTAGCTCACGACTGCGAGACAGAGCTGTTGAGCGTAGGCTTCGGCATTTTGAAGGTCACTGCCGGAGCAGGACGACTGTATACAGGAGGTAGTCGCGTTAATGAATGCTTGGTCTGCGCACAAGCAACTGTCGTCAGTTGGAGCACAAGATCCAGTATCTGCGCTGGTCAAGCATGATACGGCGCAGCCTGAAAAGACGGGAGGTGAGTGGGTGAAAACAAGCACGGCGTGGAAACGTACTGGGAAGACTCTGGCGTGCAATGAGAGTAGCTGAAGCAGGGCTAGCAACAAGCAGGGCAAAGAGGGGAAGTGCGAAGTGCATTGCGAAGACTGTTGGTAGGCAACGGTACTGAATCCGTGCTAACCCCCGCCTTTATATTCGCGTCGATAAGCTCGGAAAGGCCGCCTATCAATCGCGGCTCCAAAACCTTGCTTGACGTGAATTTTACTCACAGCCCAGTAAAACCGGTCGTCAAATCTGCATGTGGTAATTGTTGTCAGTGCCACTCATGTCCTTGTCTTCTAATAATGGTCTTTACTTTGTCCTCGTGCAGGCACGTAAGCAAAATTTGACTGGGTACATACCGAAAAGGGACGCGTCTTTCTCTACCAAAAAAGGCAACTCGTTCTGTCGCAGGTTTGTTCCCGCGGAAATATTATGGGTGCCCAAGAACGCCGTCAAGCGAGGTGACGAGGGAAGCCTTGGACCTGTCCGTCCTGTCATTGGTTCGAGAGGACACATCCGGTCGCGGTGCATTTTGGGTGGGAATCAGTGGCAATATGCGAGGTTTGAGCGGAGATGTCCAAAAACAGAAAACAAGTCGCATCGGTAATTGCCGAATAACTGTATCAGCCACAAACCTTGTTCAACTGCACGCCACAATGCAAACACAACCAAAGCGACTTGACCAGTCCATCCATCTCTCCGCTCACCGACATCGACATCCTCAAGACATGGTATGTATCCGACCCTCGTTTCTTCGCGTTCTCATACGTTTCACAGTCCAGAACAAAAGGCGGCAAAGTTCGTCCATACGATGACCTGCAGCGCCCCATCGCACTCACCATAATCTCACTTCATCCAGACCGGCAAGCGCTCTGCCCTCCAAGACGTCGTGACTCGCGAATACACGATCCATTTGCACAAACTCGTCCATGGTCGCTCATTCAAAAAGCGTGCCCCATGGGCCGTCAAATCCGTGGTCACGTTCGCCAGGAAATCCATGGGCACCAACGACGTTCGCCTTGATCCCAAGCTTAACCAGGCTCTGTGGGCACAAGGCATCAAAACTGTTCCACACCGGATACGCGTAAGGCTCGAGCGTGAGTCTCCGCGGTGTGATCCCTGTCGGTCGGTTCGCCTTATCCATATCTCAGGCAAACGTAACGACGAAGAGAACGCAAAAGAGAAGCTCTACACGTATGCTAGCCACGTTCCCGTCACTTCATTCAAGGCAGGCTTCACCTCCCCTTGCCATGTAATTTGTCTCGCTGATCTTCGTCCGTTAGGGCCTCCAAACGGCCGTCGTCGATGCAGAGTAAAGGGGGCCTCGCTGGAAAAGTTCCCTTGCACTCATGTATTCACCACCTTTATGATCTTATGCATCGCGCCTGTGGTATATGCAGAAAATGAGATCGACCAAAACTCAACACCACCTCCTGTTCTGATTATACTGCCTCGTTTACCTAGGCTGATCGACCAATCAAGCGATCATATACTCAAGCTGGTTAAAAATTGTGCGTCTCACACCTCGGAATGAACGTGCGAGTATTTCCTTCCTCTTTCCATGGGTCGACGTGATCCACTATTAACCCTGCGCTCGGCGCTATGGAAGTTGGTGGAGGCATGACGAGACTGAACGAAGCGAATTGGGGGCTACCACTCGAGTATGATATGCCTTCTGACCGCTGGGTTGTCAAGGGACAAAGAGCTTCAGCTCCCACATAACTTTGAGCAGGTGCATCGATAACCATTGTCCCTCGACAATAGATATCAGCTGTTCACCGCGAAAAGTGCGTTCCAAAAATTGGCAAGTATACGGTACACTGGTATTCCCCACAATCGTGATCTCGTTCGTCCGAACTAGCGCCGAGCCAAATAAAATGAAGCAGAGTCATCCCTCTTCTCTACCGCCGCCCAAGATTCAAACCCGAACGCAGTTGGTATCTGGCCCCAAGCCTTTTGGATCGCTGCGTTATGCCGGGTATTTAAATCCGCCCTACAAGCATCGCAAAACAACTTGTCCCACTCATGCTTCCAAGCACCTAAAAAGGTCTGTCCGCCAGTCGCCACATCTGGCCAGAGCCAAGGTATATTGGACACACAACTCGATTGAACGACGCAGTTAGCCGATACGCGCAAGCTTCGTGCCAGTCGGACCCGAAATTGTTCGAGAATGTTTTTCATGAGGATGAAAGACCGCAGGTTCGCGGGAGACAACGAATATTTGGAACCGTTGAATAGATAACCGTCGACGACAGTGGTCAAGGGGCAGGTGACGATGCATTGATACATCGCCAACGGGAGAGGGGCTAGGAAGTCCATCTCTTGTAAAAGGCTCATCACCTGGAAGTTGTGCGGGTCATTGTCGGTGATTCCTGGGAATAACAAGTGGCTCAGAGTTCCGGGGTGGAGGGATGTCGTTTTCGCTGCAACGGTCGACGTGGGGTTGAAGGGGAAACACAGTCTTGCTTTTGCCTCGTCGAAGAGCCGTGGAATGGCGTACTTTTCCCCCAAGTGCAAGAATGCAACGACGATGGAAATGGGTACTCTCTCGTAGTACAGCATGGGGTAGCTATTCGGGCAGGGATCGTCTCGTCAATGGGTCGTGCCGGTCGTCGCTCGCGTCACTCCCGTACCTTCTGTCATACATGGCTTTGAGCACCATCTGAACATCGGTGGCTGCATCATGGAGGTGTATGACGGGGCATTGTTCAATGAGCTCTTTCTCCCCTTCACTGCCAGTGGGCGCAGGGCAATCGAACATGTCCTTGAAGACCTCGGAATAGGAGCTCAGGATGCTGCGGTGGACGCGAAAATATTTTCCCTCGACGGCAAGGACGATGTTGCCGTCCTCCATCCACGGATCGAGACGATCTGATTCCGTTTTCTGAGCTGCGCAGGCTTCTTCAGCCATATCGAAACCTTGGTGGACTCGGAGATGGTATTAGACCAAGTGGAGTGACTGACGTAAGAGATGGCCAGCAACTTATGCGGTCCTTTCTCGTGTCTCCGTCGCCGCACCGCCCGTGATCCAGAATGGGCCCTCCAGACGCCGGCCACTAAATGATCAGAGCTACATACTAAGAACTTTTGTATTCGTACATTCTTTTTGCCCATCGCACATGCAAAGGTTCGTAACGAGTCCAGAACAGGCAACAAGCACGATCCCCACAGAGCCAACCTTTCTTTGGGCGTCTGCAATGTAACGCTCTCCAAGGAGGCGATATCGTTGATTAAGAGAAGACAAAGTGCACCTGGCAGGCAATGCAGTAACGGTGGCGGAGTGGCCAATTTCGTCCGGGATGTTCATGATCATGGAGGTCGGTGCCGCTGACATGAGAGGTCAGTTTCATGTTCTTTTTCACCGTTGCCTCGCACGCATGCTCCTGTCGGAATATATTGGAGGAGAACCGATGCACTGCCTCGAACAATTGTCGTATAACATACTTCTTTCCAAGGCGCAAGAGCACCGTTAAGACGGCGATAGCCATAGACTCGGCTCATCATGGTAAGAAAGAAAGCTATCATGAGATGGATTGTAACTAGTCAGCTGGAGTCCAATGCAGAGATACACATTTACTATACTTCCTATCATAGAGAGCTTTGAGCATCATTTGGACGTCGCCAGATGCATCCCGGAGGTGTACGACAGGACACCCGTTAACGAGATGTTCCTCGGCGTCGTCAGAACGTGGGACGGCAAACATGTTTTCGAAGACTTCAAAGGGGGAACCTAAGATGGAGCGGTGGACGCAGAGGGATTTCCCTTGGGCAGCGAGGACGATGTTGCCATGTCTGGCCATGGCTCGGGGCGCTCCAGTTCTGTCGTTATGTGTTGCACTTATGAGGGGTCGTTCTGTCGGTCGTACGGGCCGAAAGGAGGTGCTCTCTCTGCACTTTCCGGCAAACCTGATACATCAGAATCCATCCCCAGCTGGCGGTGGTGAAGTCACTGTGTCGTTTGGGCCCTTGTATGCTCAAAAACGTGACATAGTACTTGTGATGGTCGATGCGAGTGCCTCTGCGGCGAGGTGTCCCGACGGAGTGAATGTCCATAGAGTGAATATGTATAAGCGCGTCGAGTAGTACATAGAGAACCGTCCCTGCGACGCGGACCTCTATGGCTTGCGAATAGTGGCACACACGACGGCTGTTTCTCAGTGCAATATTTGGTGGCAAAGGCGGTTGCGGCCCCTGATGGTGAATCGGTACGAACCTCTCGATATCGATCTCTCCTGTCCCGATGGCGCACGACGTAGTTGATCGAATACGTCAGGTCGGAGTCACCAGAGAGGTATAATAACGAAGATCTCGCTGATGTAGATGACAATCTCGAAGATATAGGAATGCGTCCTACCTTCAGTGACTGGGCGCTGGCACGCAACAAGGATAGCTATCTTTGGGTCCGCATGTCCTCTTCCGCTAGCAGATGCGTCTCGGTTCGAATGACTAGCGTCGGTCAATCTTGGTCTTGGTTTTAGGCTATGAGGCAGGACTAACAGCGGCGCCGACAAGCGAACTAAACGACAACGCTTAGTTGTGAGTTTTGCGACCCTTCGCTGACAAGGTTCGTCAGACAATTTGGACAAAACCGCGCACCGGAGAAGAGACACTCAATCGCATACCTTTCCTTGCAGCCATTTTCGAAAGTCCCTCACTTGTAGTATTCCCTCTCGCGAGTGAAGTTGGGACGAGGTCGGGGATTGGCAGCTTGACGAGGCTCTCCTGAAAGGCGATGCGGCCCTGGGTTTTCCATTTCTCTTGGTCATACCTTCCGAGCATCGGGATGCTCCTCTGGACATGCCTCTGGAGGGGAGGTCATGAGCAGGGCATCTAGTAACTGTGACTAGCTTGGGGCGAGCCTAACGGCATTACCTCGGCCTCAAGGATATGGGCAGAGGCTCCAGCGGCATCAACACAAAAGAAAAAGTACAATGAAGTTGGCACGGACCTTATCATGGTCAAATAGGGATCCAAGTGTACTAGTCGGTACATTGACCTAACGCTGCCATGAGAATCAGCGTCGAAAAGGAAAGGATCAAAGACCCTACCTCGTGCGGATCTTCATCACTGAGTCGTTCTCTGAATTTGCGAGTGGCGTCGTGGGTTGTTCTTTCTGTAGGAATGCACGATTCGTCCGGTGACAGATGACGAAGTCCCACCAGAGTCGAGTCTGGTGTTTTGTGGTGGTGGAACCCCGAGATTGAAGGGTCTTCGTCCTGTTGCTGTAAGTTCCAAGTCGAGTTCTTCTTGAGTAGGTGCCTAACACGGAGGAATGACTAAGCTACCTTATCTGTCGAGCGAACAAATATTTGCATGCACAAATGCTTCTATGGAATGGACCATAAAAGGCCAGGGATGAGATTACAGATCATCATCATTTTCTCCTCAGATCCCCCACCCGCAAGATGGCTGCACAATCGACCGTGTCATCTCACTTCCCTCGATGACCAGGCCAATTCAAGTGAGTGCCAAGGTGTCCTAGAACGAGGTAGAACATTAATCTGCATAAGTAGGATCTCTCTACCGGTGGCTAGAACGATAGACACAACTTCGCTGGTATCGTGATTCAGGCCGCTCAATTGGGGCCCGGTTGACACATCAACTTGAAAAGATCTGATTTCGTTATCGCCAGATGTAGCCAAAAGAATTGTTGCCCGTTGTTCGATCACGAGCTGATAGTGATGAGATGGCACCATTGCGACCGTCAAAGACTTGGATGGGGCCTGGCACGAGTGGCGATGTGTTCGCCATTCGGGGTGGCGAATACATCGCCGCTCGAACGTCCGGATTTCCATACCACTCCGATGGGAGAGCATAACTCCCTTAACACCACCAACATGTTGCAGCAGGCCAACCAATCTCTTCTTGTCTTGATAACCATGCGCTTCCGCTCCGCCACCCCCAGATCCAAGCTATCTAACGTCAACATCATCACGAACAACCAACCCCGTATGCTACGTTGCGCTCTGCAACACCGCCGAATGCACTTGCAGACCGACGTTTTGGACGGAAATGCGCTTCTTGCGCATGCCTGTCACGACCGCACTCAACGCGTGCAAGAGGGGTACCGTGTTTCCGAATGTGGAAACCTGGGGGCAGTGCCCGACGGCGAGTGTATAGTGTGGTTTGGGGTGTCATACAGATACAGCGACATCGATTTTCAGACGAGTCGAAGAGGCCACTGGAATGTCAATGCGCCGATACACCGAGCGGGAAGAAATGGTGAGGCTACCCCAGATGTTTGCTTTGTCTGAACGAGCAAGACGCGCGTCTCAAAGTTCGAACCCAGTGTTACCGGTCAAAAGAAGCCAAGCGCGAAAAGTGAAGTGGGTGCCACCCTGGCTCTTCGCGTCTGAACATGCGTTGACTGGACTGATGACACCATGTAGCTGACCATACACATTGGTCCATGAGCCCATGCACACGGAGAACAAACTTGAGGAGAGACGGTCCCATCGTTTTCTTCTTTTTTTCAATGGCTGTGTGCGATCCTTGATCTTCGTTGGATGCAATCAGGATCGGGTACGGGCATTATCGTCAAATGCCTTTATATTCGTATGCTCTTCGCGCCCATCTGGGTCAGTCAACGAACAGTACGGGTCCAAGGTATGTAAGAAAGCTCATGATGCGTCCAGAACAGGCAGCAAGCACGATCGCTACAGAGAATATCATTCACTCGGCGCATGGTACACTTTCTAAGATCTCTGCGTCCTTGTCGAGGTCATCCCAAGAGCCAAGACCCATCTCGACAGGTAAACCCTTCCATAACCTGGTTTTTGTCTCCTCATACTTCCTCCTTACATCTCCCCTACAGTATATGCACAGAGATTTATCCCACAGATCCTTCCAATCCGTAAGAGGACCAGTGCGGCCGCGCATGTCGACGAGTCCATAGACCAAATTGTCGGAACAGCCACAGTTGTTCTTGAATTTTGTATCGGTGAAGAGCTTAACTAGCTCTTCCAGGCCTTGTGCAGCGTAGCGTTTTCCAAGGAGGCAATATTGTTGATTGGAAGGAGACAATGAACACCTGATGCCATTAAAATCGTAGCCATCGGTGATGAGTGCAGGGCAAGCAAAGCCGCAGTAGTAAGCTGCAATGGCAACCGTTGAGAAGTGGCCCACTTCGTGCGCGATGTTCATGATCATGAAATTATATTCGTCGATGCCGCTGACACGAGGAAACAAGGTCTTTGCCTGTCCAGACATCCACAGATGTTCCAGCTCGGGTACATCGGGGGAGAGTCGATGCACTGCCTCCTTGAACAATTGTCGTATAACATATTTTTTGCCTAGGCGCAAGAACACCGTCAAGACGGCGATAGGCATGGGCTCATCATGGAAGGAAAGAAAGCTATCATGAGATGGATTATAACTACTCAGCTGGAGCCTGATGCAGAGAAACACATTGACTATACCTCCTATCATAGAGAGCTTTGAGCATCATTTGAACGTCGTCAGATGCATCCCAGAGATGTACGACAGGACACCCGTCAACGAGGTCTTCCTCGGCGTCGTCAGAATGTGGGACGGCGAACATGTCTTGGAAGACTTCAGAGTAGGAACCTAAGACGGAGCGGTGGACGCGGAAGCATTTCCCTTGGGCGGCGAGGACGATGTTGCCATCGTCTAGCCATGGTTCGAGGCGTTCCAATCCTGCCATGTGTTGCATTGACGTTGGTGAACGGCACAGTTGGGGAGTGGGTTGAGGAGCTCTTGTGATAGGGGGTCACTCGATCGGCGGCACGGGCGGGCCGAGAGCTAGGACTTAGGTATAAACATAGGTAAACACTTCGTTGGCTCGTCGGCACTCCCCGACAAATCTTATGTCAGAACTGTACAGTTATCCGTCCCCCGCTTACGGATAACCATACGATCACGTCGAGTTCCCCATCGTCGACAACATGGGAAAAGGTGCGTCGTTGGTCGTCCCCCACATCGAACACAATCTCACGCGATATCGCTGCGACACAGTTCACGGATCTCTTGCGCGTGCCGGCAAGGTCAAGTCGCAAACACCAAAGGTTGAAAAGCAGGAAAAGAAGAAGACCCCAAGGGGTCGTGCCAAGAAGCGCATGCTCTACAATCGCAGGTACGCAAGAAGGGAACGTACATGTCCGGGGGTTGCTGACGATGCGTATATAGATTCGTGAACGTCACGACGCTCCCTGGAGGCAAGCGGAGAATGTACGTGATCCTTGCTTTACTGGATTCTCACAGGCGTTGTTCCTTGGTATCCGTCTGACGGGTGACATTCTCTAGGAACCCCAACCCAGAAAAATAAGCTGGTTTTGTAAATGGCTATATCCACGTCGCCATCTATGGCGGAATAGCCTCAGAGTGAGGTCTGGAGGCGGACAGAGCGTCATTCGTGCATCGACATCTCGTTTTTTTTTATACGTCACATTCTCTATCCTTTCCACATCGCCTTATGCTTCGATTTGCGCTCTGATATGCCCAATCCATGATTCAAAAACTCAATCTCAATGTGTTTGACTAGACTGATGTGAATGAAGAAAGCATCCGACATATTTATGGAGGTGGAAGTATTGCGATAATGCACAAAATAAGAACGCGATCTGCGGAAGGTAGCAACTGTGACGACGATCGACTGCATCCTGCAGGAGAAATCGGTATTGGTGACCGACGCCTGGGCATTATTGGGCAGGTCGCTGAGGAAGAGTGTTGGGTGCGCCAGGGGGACGCAGCGTGGTCTCGATGTTAAGGAATCGGTCGCCAGCACTCGCGACCGGCGCCAGTGGGACAATGTACTCAAACGAGCACGAAGCACAGGCATCGTCTGTCGTCTCTTTCTGGACACGCGTGGGTGTGGGCAGAGGTGGTATACAGTTCAGACGCCGAGCGGGTAACAAAAGGTCAAAAGGTTGTTTCGTCGCCGGGTTACCCGGACTTCAGCAAGACCTCGCAAGGGGCAATACGTTTAATGTCTTGGAAATAACATCACTTTGAACATCGGGAGGTCGTCCTGCTTCCGAGTAGATACAACTTCGTAGAAGAACGTGCGTATGTACTCGTTGCGCGCAGGATGTATGAAATGTGGGACTGGGATTGGTGACGAACACGAAATTGAGCGTCAAAGCGCGAGGCACACGATATCCTATCCTGGTGTGCACGCTTGTCTTCGTCGACATGGTGTAACATTATAACCTGCAATCGCAGTCGAACCTCCGGGTGCGTGGTTGACTTTCACAATGACCGTTGAGCGAATATCTTGGCGCGCGAGCTCCATCATGAACGGGCTTATCAGGACGCATGCTGATGCTGCAAGGCGTAACGAACATTAGGATTGGCATGGTCTGTGTCCACATACTCACAATCAAAGCGTCATATCTACATGTGTTGCATTGAATCACATCAATCAATGCGTCCCATCTTCTGTACCCGAGCAAAAACACATCCATGTGGGGAACTTGACTGAAAGGACAGCACCGTCTGATTCTCGCTAACATGATCCACTGTGAGTCAAGTAATAGATGCAAGTGAACAGGAAATACGCGCACCGCTAGATGGACCCTACCGCCTGATGGCTCAGATGGATCATTCGCCTGTTGTTCCTGATAGAAAATGAGCTGTCATGATGGGGTCTATCGTCACCAGAAAAAGACGTACAGGGCTCGCCGCCTGTGGATCTGTGGGATCTTGCCCAGGACGAGAGGCATCCTTGTTCGGATGCTTTGGAACAGCAGGCTTGGCAGGCGATTTGGGCTGTCATGTATGATGAGTGAATGAGAACAAACTCGAGGAAGAACGAACCTGTCGTTTTACAACGGGTTTCGCGACTGCTCGCTGAGATGATATACTTATTAGTCGCACCGCATTGGTTCATCTATGAAGGAAGGGCACTCACTTTCTGACGTTG